>PVJH01002532.1:129219-166151 GCA_004026705.1 Nesogale talazaci | reverse complement strand
GAGTAGGAGATCCAGCCTTGCTCCTGGAGAGCTGCTGCTGGATTTGAACCGCCAACCCAGTGGGCCGCAGTCCCGCACACAACCACTACGCCACCGGGGCTCAGATCTGATACCTAATTTTTGTTGTTGTTGTTGTTTTTTGGGCATCATTGCCCTCTGGTGGTGGGAGTAGGAGGCCCAGCCTTTGCTCCTGTGGAGTTGGAATTGAACCTTCATCCCAGTGGGCCACAGTCCCACGCACAACCACTACGCCACCAGGACTCAGCCCCCTGATGCTTAATTTTTTTTTTTGGGGGGGGGCGCGCATCACTGCCCTCTGGTGGTGGGAGTAGAAGGCCCAGCCTTTCCTCCTGTGGAGTCTCTGCTGGAACTGAACCTCCATCCAGGTGGGCCACAATTCCACACACAACCACTATACCCCACCGGGGCTTAGCCCGAGGCTTAATTTTTTAAACCTTTTTCTCAGACTGTTTCAGCTGCCAAGTGTTAGCTGGTATTCTACAATCATACTCGGCTTTCTTTTCGTTGTTATCCTGGTTATGGTTTTCAGCATGTCTGTGAAATTATATGTTTAGACTATCTCTTTTAAATAGCAAGGATATGCAAAAAATTCAAAATAAAACTAAATGACTTTAAAAAAATTAATGAATTCATTGTTTGTTGTTACTCAATTTTTCCATTTCTTCCTATCCCCCCTCTCATCTCGCTCTCTTCTTGCCTTCTACTGGTCATGGAAAATATACATTATGGAAAAATTAAGACTGTATGGTACAGTTAAGTAACTCGTATGGTAACTTATACCAAATGGTTGTGGTTAGTTGTGGTCAAATAGGGCACTCCCTCTGAACACAATTCAGTTAACTCGGTAGAACAGATCCAAATACAGCCCAATCCTCACAACTGCTGAAATTACGTTTGAGTTCATTTTTACAACAACTATCTATACAGTTGATGTTTTTCTTTCTGGCTCTTTACCAAGCATGATGCCCTATTCTAAGGACTAGTTTTGTTGAAAACATGTTGAGAATTTGAGATAAAGCTGACCCATTCTTGATTTTAAGAATTCTTGGGCTGAGCCCCGGGGGCGTAGTGGTTGTGTGCAGGACTACGGCCCACCTGGATGGAGGTTCAAATCCAGCAGCAAGGCTGGGCCTCCTACTCTTACCACCAGAGGGCAGTAATGTCCCAAAAACAAAAAAACAAAAAAAGAATTCTCTTCTGGCTGTACTCTTTCCAAAACAGTTTTGTCTTCTAGTAGATTTGATTTTTTCATTCTAGATTAAAAATTTTGCCAATTGTATATGAATGGATCTTGATTTACCAGCAAGGTTCCACTCTTCGAATTACCACCACAATGCAGTCTCACGTTGTTTTAGTCAGGGCCCTAGAATGGCTAGTGATCCTGAAACTGAAAGCTCAGTCTCTGCTTTGGATTTTTAAACTGTAATTTTGGACCCTAGACAGAAGTACTGTACATGTTTTCAATTTCTCATGAGTGATTTTCTGTATCTATCAAAGGTTTGGACAAATATTCAAAAGAAACGCTTGTTGCCCACAGCTTTCAGCACAGTATTTTATTTCTCTTACTTTTTGCACCTGCGAATTCTCTCCCCAGGATGGCTCTAAGACAAATGGGTTTTTTCCATTTAAACGTTATACATCCTATCTATATAAATTTATAGGATGATGGAGACCTGTCCATACTAACCATGCTGTTGTGGTTCTTCAAATCAGTAAGTTTCTTTAACACAGCTCTTTTACTGACCTTTACATGCTGATGTATATTATAAATTTCTAAGGTATAAGTACTTAAATGATTCTCAAATGTGCATAACCGTATTGCAAAAAAATTATTGTGGTTAATAATACACATAAGAAAATATATTATCAATTCAAATTATTTCCACAAGCAGAATTCATTGATTATCTTGAATGGTGTTTCATTTCCGATTAATTAAAACTTAACATTTCCCCGTGTTTCTATTTTATCTTTTGAGTGTTGCTACCATTTTTGATCTCATATGAATAGCTCTTAAAAGAGAACAGTGCTCAAGGCAGACCTTTTCTTAACTAGTTGAGCTAGATGGTAACATTTTAAAGAAGATTTCAGGGGCATTTTTGTTATGAAGGTTATATCAAGGCTATAGTTTGTTTATTCATTCAGATTGTTAGGCTTCAGAAAAATGTGAAGTCTGAATATGATTTATCAGTCTTTTAGAACTACCTGAATTGACACTTGTTTATGCAACACTTTAAAAAAATGGTGACTGGGAAGCAAATACACTAAGTATGCTAATAATTACTAATATCAAGGAGGTTAAGTCAAAGTTAGAAAATGTGAACTTATGTCAATTTTGACATCAGTTTGTAATAGTAATAAACTAAAACATTAAATATACCACTTAATAAATATTAAGCTATTTAATAAGTTATCTTAATTACATAAACAATGTACTAAATAATAAATATTACTTAAAATAGTAAAGCAATGAAATCACTACTATAGGAAGCTAGTAAGCAAACACCATAGAAATGGATTTTTACTTAAATAAATGAGTTTTTCAATTAAACCATATTTATTGTCAAATTATCCACAAATGTATACTGGTCAACTTTTGATAATCACCAACTGACACTACATCTGAGTGTTCTGTAACTGTTTAATACTTAATTTTGTTTTAAGATTTACCAATTAAGAAGTGTGTAATACAAACAAAACAAACAAAAATAAAGAGCAAAATGATTCTATATTTTATTTTAAAACAATGGAATTCATTCAGTGTCAAATAAGGAAACCATTAAGAAACTTTAAAAAGTCATCAGAATTTACCATATAGTTTAAATTCTACAGAATTAATTTCTTACCAATCCCTTTTTTTTGCCTGTGCCAACACCAAGTAAGGCAAAATTTTTTAACATTTCACAGCCTATGGCTCCACATCCGACCTATGGAAGAGCAAAATAAGATTAATTAGATGAAATAAAACCAAGAACTTCTACTACTTACTAAAGAGTAATATCTTAATATTCTTCAAATTGGTAGACTGTAAGTACATAGTTTTAAATAACTTGAAGATTTCAGTTGCATTTCATTTGATTATCCTGGCATAGATTTACAATGTCATGGGTCTCACGAAAAGAATTGAGCAAAATAAAAGTAATGGTTCCAATTCGGTTATACTAGATTTTTAGAATTCCAAATAAAAGTCAAACACTGAGTTCATTTTTATATGAAACTTAAAGGACAACCTAAAATATTACTGTAATATTTTGATTAAAATGATTGCTTGGGTTTAGGCATTTATCAAAATTTAATTAACTGAGAGAACTATTTTAAGATTTTATCAGTTTTAAGTAAATAGAAGTAAAAGTAGATTCTATTTGTATATTTGTAATGCTTAAGTTTGAACTCGTCAAGGGCATACTGCCCAGTTATTTAACAATCAAGACATTTATTGCGCAGTAGCTAACATGATTCATGGGCTTTTCACAAAATGTAGATCACTTTCCATAATGTACATGAGTCTTAAGAGGAAGAAAGTTTTCTTTAGGGAACACTTAGCCAGGAGTGCTTCTTTTCCCAACCACATAACATACTGTCAAATTTTGCCAAAATTTCAAGCACGTTGCCTGAACTACAGATTTGGTCTTGTCAATCCTTATAATCGCATAAGCTAATTCCTCACAATAAACCTTCTGTATATATCTCTTACTGTTTGTTTCTCTAGAGCAAAAGTTGGGAATCTTTTTCTGCCAAGAGCCATTTGATTATTTGCAACATCACTTGAGAACCATTTAAAATTATACTTACATCTTTTGTAACACTCCATAAATCAACTGCATCAAACACATCTGTTTATGTGTTGCCATCATCATTAATGAGCCCCCAATGAAATTTATCAATTAAAATTTTTTTCCAACATTAGAATTAGCCTACTGTATTTGTTCACACATTTAATTAACTCACTCCTAATGTGATGGCAGGCACCCTGAAGGCAAAATGGTTATGTATTGGACTGCTAACCGCCAAGAGCAGCAGTTTGAAACCACCAGGCACTCCAACTCACAAAGAGGTTTTCTATTCCTACAGTCAGTCTTGGAAACCCATAGGGCAGTTATACACAAAGCCCTACAAGGTCACTCGAAGTCTAAATTTACTCATGGGCAGTAAGTTTTTAGATGTAATGGCAGGATTTGTTTCTCTTTGGTGTGTATTGTTAGCTGGTACTGATGACTTTGGGGTTCTTATATGGCTTTGTAGGTTGGACAATACCCACACCTTGGCTCTAGAGAATAGGTTCGTAAACTTATTTGGCCGGTAGCTCCCTTTATAGGAAAAAAAATCAGTGACCCTCTGCCAATTAAAACTTTTGTGTGATAGTTCATAATCCAATATAGTCCATACTTACTAAAAAGACATTCAAATTTTGTAGTTTCTGACATAAAGAATCTCCAATGCAAGCTCGTAGAGCATCATACCTGTCTCCTCTGAAAAAAATGCATACCAAGAAAACTATAACTATAAGCAATATTAAAATGATTGTTAATACCAGTCTAACATTGCACTTTAAAATATAATACTTCTTAAGAATTCCACTTTAACAATCATATAAGCAATCAAATTTGAAAGAATAAAGGCCCCATAAATATGGTTTTTTCTACTTGACATATTAAAGTTCCAGTAACATAAGCAAAGGTAAATTTATCTGGGGGGAAAAACTTCCTAAGAGATTAAAGCAAATTTTTTCGCGTATGGACTTGCGAATTTATTTTTAAAAAACAGCTTTAATGGCATATAATTAATGAATCATTTAATTCAGTGGTTTAAATATATTAAAAAGAGTGCAATCATCACTACAACTAATTTTAGAACATTTTTTTCATTCTTATACCCATTACTATTAGAGGCCCCTCCCCCTTAAACTTCCCTACTCATTGGGCAGGGCCACATCTTAAGGACTAACAAAGGGCTGAGCCCCGGTGGCGTAGTGGTTGTGCACGGGACTGCAGCCCACTGGGACGGAGGTTCAACTCCAGCAGTGGGGCTGGGCCTCCTACTCCCACCACCGGAGAGCAGTGATGCCCCCAAAAAAGAACTAACTGATCTTAGATGAGGGCTTATGATTGAATGCAAGTTCAAAGTGTAGAGACTTTTAATTCTTAGCGGAATCTATGGATGGTCTTTGGGGCTGTTAACTCTCTTAAATTGATAGTTTGAGAATGACATTAGACTAACAATGATCAATAAAAGTAAAATGAAGGTAGTGATTTTTCCATTTAGTATCAATATGGTACCTTACTGGACTATTCTCATGCTTATGAACTTAAAACTACATTGTTGATAAAATGTTTAAAAGGCATACTATTAATAAAACACTTATAGAAATCGAAAGTAGAAAGGAAAAATGACTATATAAGTAAGTTAGAAATCCCAATTAGGTAAACCTATAGACAACAATTGGATCAATAGATTCAAAAGGGCATGATAGAGGAAGAGAAAGAAACTGGGAGTTTAACACTAAGGAAAGTGAAGAAGCCATGTACTGGAATTCATCATAGTGGTGGCTGGACAATTTTTAAGCATGCAACTCAACTTTTAAATGTACTCTGTGTGAATTGTATAAGTGAAGCAGTTAGAGATAAATTATGAAAACAAAAGTAGTATATTAATTAGGAGAAACCACATATAAAACAAAGGCATACAACTAAGAAATTGCAAAAGCTTTATCACTATTACCGTGGGAGAAATTCTTCAGGTTTAGGTTTGCCTATTGTTTCGACAATATCTGCTGCTTCAATATATAACTTAAGGAAGAGGACAAAAGACATTGCATTTATAAAACTTATATTAATATTAAATAATAATTATCTAGTAATAAAGGCAAAATGTTAATTCAGAGCAAATAATTATAAAAGCTAACTACTTTTCATATGATTTTTATATTCTTATTTTAAAATGACAAGCCTAAGGGAATGTGAAAAAGACACAATTTGGTTCTTACTACACTTAGCCATCAATTATAAGAGAAAATGTCTCTTATAAAAACTTAGAAACCTAGCTAAATTTTGATTTTGAGATGAAAACCTTTAGTCTGCATTTTTCAGTGTAGATACATTGAATGTCAGATATAAATTACACACTATACTAAAAATGCTGTGGAAAGTTACAAGTCTAACATTTTCTTGAAAATAATCAGTAAGGGGCTGAGCCCCGGTGGTGTAGTGGTTGTGCGCGGGACTGTGGCCCACTGGGACAGAGGTCCAATTCCAACAGTGGGGCTGGGCCTCCTACTCCCACCACCGGAGAGCAGTGATGCCCCCCCCCCCAAAAAAAAAGAAAAAGAAAATAATCAGTAAGTTAATTTAAAAAATTCAATCTCATTATCATTGTTTTTTTTTTTTGGGGGGGGGGGGCGGCATCTCATTCTCTTTTTTTTTGAGCAACTTACTGGACAATCCAGGACAAGACCAAATAACTATCTGATCAATTATAATAGTACAGGATTCATATTAATTGTACAACTAACTTCTATTTCTTATTTGAACAGTTACAGTTAAACTACAATTACATTTTTCTGTTAAAATAATGAGCAAATAGCATTCTATGTATACTTTCATAATAAGAAAATCATTCTTATATCCCCACCTTCAGAAATTTATCATTAGGAAAGGGATAATCATGAAAGCAGTTCAGGAATGCTGGTGAGGGAAAGAACAAAAACTTAGCTAATAGCATGGAAGATGAACCAAAAGTTATGAGAACTCATTCCTTTACTCTCAGTATTGAGGGAAATACATTCTAGAATACAGTACAGTACATTCTAGAGTAACAACCCAATAGTTCCACTATCTGTGGGAGTTTCAATTACAGAATTATATTTTGGTAGCACATTACTTTCCAACTCTCATGCGCCAAGATAAATAAATCAATAAGCCTAAGGCAGTTTTAAAAGTATGTTAAAAAATGTTAGAACACATCACGTCATTGTATGGAGGAGGAATTAATTCTTAAATCAAGGCTAGTCACTTTTGACGGTAAGCCAGTAAGTAGGGCACAGTAATCTGCCCCATTGAGTTTCCTGGGCAGTAGATTTGGGGTAAACCACCAACCTCAAAGTTGCGACTTAATGTTTAAGCCACAGTGTCAGCAAGGCTCCTTTAAAAATAGAAATGTCAAAACATGGAACTAACCCACTGGCACAAAGGTGAAAACTTTCCTGTCACAGCTTTCAATACTTCTTGGCTGGCAACACCTCCTACTGCTGCAGCAAGTGGGGGTAGAAAGCCTTGAGCAGTCCAAGAGAGCCAATTCACAATGTCTGCATTTACTTCAGGCTGAAATAGAAGCCGTCGAGAGGAAGGTTAACAGTATTTAAAAGTACACCTGAAAGCATAGTACGTGAGAATTGCATAATGTGAGACTACATTCAATTCAAATTCAATTTCTCCAGTAAATTTTTTTTGACCTAAACTTCAAGATTAAAGGGCAATTGCATGTGACCTTAAACTGTTTCCTTTTACCAATTATCTGTTCATTTTCCCCTTTTGGCTCTATGTTAATATCAGTGCATATTAGAACTGGAATATTTATCATTTGATATTTTTGTTAATAACATTCTTAAAAGCCAATATTCACAAATAAGAAATTCAAAAAAATGAGTAATTTTCATTGAACAAAGTGAAAAAATGGAAAAATCCACAAGTGCTCCGTATATGTTAGAAGTGACCAAAAAAAAAAAAAAAAAACCTGATAAATTTTGAAGCAATTTATTGCTAACTAGATTGTTAAAGTTGATTGTGGTGATGGTTCCAAAACCGTTAATGTTTGAATGATTCAACTGTATGTCAATTATTTCAATAGAACAATTTTAAGAAGACAGTTAAAAGGTAGGTAAGGAGAAATATAATACAGAATGGCTATATACTGAGTTAATTAACATTAAAAAAAGGGAAAAAGTTAACGTTCTCTACATAAAATGTTTCTTCGTTTTTTTTTTTGTTTTGTTTTGTTTTTTAGGCATCACTGCCCTCTGGTGGTGGGAGTAGGAGGCCCAGCCTTTGCTCCTGTGGAGCTGGAATTGAACCTCCATTCCAGTGGGCCACAGTCCTGCACATTAACCACTACGCCACCGGGGCTCAGCCCCCATAAAATGTTATATAAGTGAAATGTGGAATTATTTTTTGAATAACTTTTGTGAAGACTTCTTAATGAGAACATTGGTTGTCTTTTTTCTCCCTATTATTTCCATATTGGCAACTTGAATCAGTCTTAAACTTCAAAAAACAACTCCATCTCTTAAAGCTCTATGTAAAATAAGTTTGATCGTTTCAAGAGATGTGCAAAGTAATTAAAGTTTACTATGCTTATTACTCCACTCATTCTACTTTAATATCCTATACTTCAGATGATAGTGATAGAGATTTATCCTGAGTCATTTTTTAACACTGGAATACTGGTGGTAGTCACAATTAAAAATAATGACAAGAATATAATATAATGTTGTCAAGCACCCTTGTACTAAGTGAGATTATTAGATGCTCATCTAATCCTTAAAACAATACTATTAAATATAATTCCTATTCTATAAATGAGAAAATGGAAACTTTGTAAGGTTCATTAAGCATGCTACTCAAGATTTTATAGCTAGTAGGTGGTAAAAGCAGGATATGAAGCCAAGAAATATAAGCACAGCATTTTATTTTTACTATTGAGTTAACTACTTCTAAAGATTCTAGAATTTTTAAGGAACAGTCATGCAACCCATAGATCAATGTAATTTTTAGTCGGCCTATGATAATTAAACCATGAAGTTCTGCATTTCCTCACAAAATCTAAAAAGAACAAAAATACATAACTACTATAAGGAGAAATAAAACAATAGTTATTTCAGTATTAGGTAAACAAAGAATTGTATAAACTACAAATTATCTGCTATAAGAATCAAATATAAAAATCCCAAAGGACACCTAAAATAAATTATTTCCCTACTGTTACAGAATAAGTCACAAAATCAGACCCACTGCAAATTAAGAAAAATTCTTAATTTTGAATATTCACCTTCTCTTCCAAGGTTCCACTTATATATGTTGCTAGTTTCAACAGCTCTTTCGAGTCTTGTTGGCATCTAGGATTGAACAAAGTCTTCATATGTCTACTCTCTCAATTATCATAAAGTTAATCCTATCAAAAGCTTAATTTACATAACAAAGAATGCAGAATTGCGCCAGTCTCATAAAATATTTCACTGACTTAATACAATGCTTCAAAATTCATTACTTAAGATTTAGCTTTAAGAATATAAGGCAAAACTTTTGCAACAGTATTTATGATTTAAGATTAATAAATGAAAAAATGTTCACATTTTTAAGTTTTAAAAAGGTCAACATCTTCAACAAAATTGGTAAATATTTAATATATATATATATTTTTTTTGGGGGGGGGGCAACACTGCACTCTGCCCTCGTGGGAGCTACCCAGCGCTGCTCCTGAGAGCTGCCGCTGGATTTGAACTGCCAGTATATTTTTATAATAAAGAATAAAGTTATTCTTAAAACAAACATTACCCAATATTAGGCTTGCGCCTGTAGTTCTCCTGGAACTGGTCCAAGGCAAGCATAGCTGTGTGAATCGCTAATGGTGCCTATTTTAGAAGATTAAAAATTAGACAACATTTATAAGTGTGTCTATTATGTGCCAGATTATAAGATATTTTCAAAGAATAACTTATTTTAATTTTTACAGTAAATTTGTAACTAAAGTACAGTAAGTGTATAACTAAAGTATTAGTATCCTTATTTAACAGTTGAGAAAACTAAAGCTTAAGAGAAATTCCTGTTATAAAAGTATTTAAGTTTCAAATTCAGGTTCTGACTTAATTTTTGCTAGGTCATGTAATAAATCTATAGTAGCACCAAATATTTGTGTACTGTTGCTTATTTTACTTTTCAATAAAAAAAAAACCCTGAAAACTTAATAGCTGTTTTGCTTATAAAAATATATTTAATGCTATAAAATTATATCCAACACCAAGAAAAAGTTGCTTCAACTTATTTTCCTTGGAGGGATAGAGAAGATATTGTATAAACAGTACAGTCTAGAAAATCCTTTAAGATGATTATCTTTATTTAAATTATAAATATATCTTTTAATCATAAGTGCTTAAAAAAAATTACAAAAGTTGAAAGTTCTTTCCGTTTTCTAACGTGATCTCATGATACAATTCTTATTTTTCCTTCTCTGATGCCACCTTTAGTTATGTAAAAATTAGAAAGTAAATCTCACAAAAGGTATGTACATGGCCATTCCATCTTGAACTTCACAATCAGTTACCAATTCCCCTCCCAAATCTGCCACGTGTTATTTACCTCAGGTTTGCTGAAATCGGGAATAAGGCACGTGGCATTTCGTAACTGCCTCTCCAATGATTCCTGAAAGGAGAGAAAACACACACACACACACACACACACGAGATGATCCAAACTGACCAAATATCCAGCCGCATCCTATTAGCACGAAATGCACTATATCACTTGCAAAGTTCTGAAGCATACAGGATTAGTTTAATGATATGAAATAAAAGGGCTACAATCCCCTTGTCTTATAAACTCTATCTTCTATTAATTACACTGAATGCAATAAGACTTGTTCTACACAGTAAATTTGAAAAACAATTGGTAAAAAATCTGTATTTTGAAAATTTAATCTAAAGTGGTCATATTCCAAATCTCAAGTGATAAGATTTGGTCTGTGTTATAGCACTGATGAAACGTACAATATTCCTCTAGTTCTTTAACGCTTTGTCAGGCCACTATCAGGACCCCAGTGTTTTTTTTTTTTTTTTTACAAACCTGGCTAGACTGGAGCATATACACTGGTTCAGATTTAAGAGCCATCCACACATGGAATCCAGGAGATACCCCTTCCCACTAGGAACAGTAATGGGATAGCAATACCATGAGGGTATGGGGAAGGTGGGGGAAAGGGGAAATTCCAAGGATCAACATAGAGATACAATACCTACACCCAACAAGGGAGACAAGTAAACAGCAATGTGGGTGAAGGAAGACAGTGGATTGTATAAGATATGAAAATAAAAATTATAATTTATCAAGGGTTCACAAGAGAAGGGAAGAGGGAAAAAAAAGAGCTGATACCAAGATGTTTTTGAAAATGATGATGGTAACAAATGTTCAATGTGCTTAAGATAATGGATGGATGTATGGATTGTGCTAAGAGTTGTAAGAGCTCCCCTGCCCCCCAAAAAGATGTAGTGCAAATACTGACACAAAGTATGTATCCATTATCATTAGTGCTGTTTCAGCTCCTAATAAAATGATCTTTTAATTTAAAAACAAGAAAACGATGGCAACATATACACAAATATGCTTGATACAGTTGATGTACTGATTGTTATTAGAGCATCAAAAGTATACTTACAAAGTAGAATATTTTAGGAGTCTTAACTTGAACTGCTATGCCTCCATGCAAATATGGTTCCAGTTTTGTAGTATCACCGATGTGAAAAGCAAATGGCGACATAACTAAGAAAATAGTACATAGTGAAAAAAGTATTTAAATTCAATTATTTGTTACCATAAAGACGATAATTTTCTCCAATACATATATTTAAGAAAATTTCAATAAAAATTCTTTTATGGAGTGGAAGAATGTGAAGAGCTAGACAGAACACTTATTTTGCAATGTGAACTTGCTACTTGTCAAATCTGGCTCAAATAATGCTGCTTAGTGGAACGAAAAAGAAAAATAGGAAAGAACCTTTGGGGATGGAGGGAAGAGCAGTGAGAGATGTCCATTGTTAAATAATAAAATATATTATAAATCTTCAATGACTAAAACAATATGGCACTAATTCCTGAGTGGACTACTAAATTCTGAAATAAGACCAAAATATGTCTGAGAAATTAATAAAGGTAGCATCTCAAATCAGAGTAAAAAATGCATTATTCAATACTTATTTGGTGGGAATAGAGGACATGTTAAAATATTCCAAATGGATTAGTCTTAATTATGAAAAATGCCAGAAAATTTCTGGATAAAAACACTTTAAAACTTTAAAGTGGGGATATGGATTGCTAACTATGGCTCAAAATCCAGAAGGCATAAAAGACTGAAAATTCTTTACCAAAGAAACAGGATATATATATATATATAGTAAAAATCCATTAAAAATAATGTCAAAAGATAGTCCAAATTAAGAAAAATGTTTGCAGCTTCAAACAACCCAAAGGTAAGCACAGGACATATAAACAACAAAAGGAAAAGTAAAACCTATAAACAAAGAAGGGATATTCAAAACTTGCTCAAAAAAGAGCAAGGTAAATTAAGAAAACATTTTTAAACTATGCAATAAAATCCCATGTAGGTGAAATAAAAATTTAAACATAGAAGAAAAACGATGCCTTACCAATACTATTATGGAAAAAAATCAAGGTGTTTTGTGAATGAAAAGGCAAAATTTATATAATATACTCGATTCCCTTTGGGTATAAAGCACACAAATCTTTGAAAGAATACATAAAAATGCAGTATTTGACATATATAACTGTCTGTGTGGTGCATGGATGAGAACTGATGTGCTAACAGTCCAGGGTGGGCAGAAATTATCCAATCCTTCCCCAATACTAAAGAAAATTCTGCTATACAACGTGAGTTTATCTTCATTTTTTTTTTTTAAGGCATCACTGCCCTCTCTAGTGATGGGAGTAAGAGGCTCAGTCTTTGCTCCTGTGAGCTGGAATTGAACCTCCTTCCCAGTGGGCCGCAGTCCAACGCACAACCACTACGCCACCAGGGTTCAGTCCTATCTTCATTCTTCAAACTTGAATAGATCCTTTTTTCTATGTAGCCTTAAAAGTCTGGTCTATGACAATTCACGGTTATCTATAAACTAATTACATAATTATAATTTTCAAAGTTCTGAATATATAATAGGAAAACCTCGTGAGCAAGTCTAAGTAAATATGCTGTATAGATTATTTTATTTTTTTTTAGGCATCACTGCCCTGGTGGTGGGAGTAGGAGGCCCAGCCTTTGCTCCTGTGAGCGGGAATTGAACCTCCGTCCCAGTGGGCTGCAGTCCGCGCACAACCACTACGCCACCGGGGCTCAGCCCGCTGTATAGATTATTACTTATACTTAAGAGGATCTATTTTTAGCATCAAGGATCTATTTTAAGCATGGCTGGAGAAAAATCACAAATTATGAAGTGCTTTTATAAATTCAGTAATTTCAAATGGTCACTAAACGGATGCTTTACCTTTTAGCTGAAATAGCCAGAAAAGAACTAAGAATCTGAACTTGGGAAACTTTCCACCCCCTCACCCAAGTACAAAATGCACTCACCATTTCCTTGTGCAAATCTAGTCTCCTACTATGTTTCATAAGTGAAAAATATGTCAATGTTACAATTTTGAGATTCATTCCCATCTGATTTTCCCTACCAGCTCTGCCTTATCTTTAGTTCCTTGAGATTTGTTTTCCATCCAAGCCTCTTGTTTCATTCTGTCGATAACCTTTTTCTAACTTCCTAAGCCAATGAATTCTCCAGTTTTACCCTGACACCCTGTCCTCCACATCGAAGGCACAGATAATTTCCTCAAAGAATGATCAATTCAATTATTTCACAGCATTCTATAAAATTCACACAATAATCTTGACAATGAAAGTCTTTAAAAAATATACAATAGGAATTTCATGCTGCACCGGGAAATGATGTTACAAAAGTTGGATAAGTCTGAATAAGAAAACATCTCAATATGATACCCCTCCTTCATGTCTGGGGTTGCTATGCATCTTATCTACTTTTAGTAAAAATTCTTTTTTTTTGGTTTATGGGCATCACTGCCTTCTGGTGGTGGGAGTACGAGGCCCAGCTCCTGTGGAGCCGCTGCTGGAATCGAATCTCCATGCTAGTGGGCCACAGTCCCGCGCACAACCACTACGCCACCAGGGCTCAGCCCCATAGTAAAAATTCTTAAGTCAAACTTTCACTGGTTGCAAAAGAAAAATATAAATGAAAACACAGAATCACCAATGCTGCTGTCCCTAACATGAGTACGTATTCTTGCTAGAGTTGGAGTTCTTGAGTACTCTGAACTTCATTTTATAACACTACTGTTTAAATGGTAGCATTTTTCCCATGTGACAACTTTGAAAGCAACAGCTACACTTCATGTTTAAGTTAATGTTTTGTTTTCACCTGAGAAGTGTTTGAATTACAAGAGTGCTGAATAATAAAAGTATAAAGACTTCAATGAAATATATCAACTTACCAGTTATTTGTTGTGTGGATCCATTTAACCCTGTCATCCCATTAATTTCTCGAAATGTTACAAACTGTCCTGTTTCAAGTTTATGAGGACGATTTTCCAGGCAAGTGATAATGCCAGGATTAGCCTATATATAAAAGAGGAGTCTACTAAAACACAAGTTAGTGCATTACAAATCTTACACAAAGAAGATATGCTAACAAAAATCTCAAGAATTACCCCAAATCAAAGGTATTCATCTAAAAAGCAAGCTCTTAAGGAACTGTCACAAAATAATTATCAACTTGTCTTTCATTATCAATATTAACATATATCTATTTACATTTGTGTTGGACTGGTTAGGATTCCACACAGAAATTTAAGTGCAAATGATCAAGATATAAAGAAAGGACAGAGGTAGCTTACAACATGCCAAATGCTATAAATACTGCTTAGCCAAGCTTATCAGGCTAAGAAGAAAGGAATTTGTATTTCCAAAGAGAATAGATGGGATGAGTCAAGGAGGTTACCCAATTACATATAACCCTACATAGGGAAAATTACTACCACATTAAGATAAATTCATCTGCATAAAACCAAAAGAAAAACACTGTTCTTACAATTTTGTAGGTTTCAAATATTGTTGTGTAACATGAATAAGAAATTAAAAATAATCTCACAAATACACAGAAATTAAGTGATTTCATTACTATGCAAAGGAATCAGATTATAATTCAAACTTTATTAAGCTATAACTGTTAAGATAAATGAAAACACTAAAAATATTGCCTAATTTATTATTGATAACGTCCTTACTTGAACTATTCAATAAAACAAAACATCAAGGATCTATTGAATTTGATCTTGAAAGTGTGACAGTTTGGAGAACAAGAAAAAAACAACTAAAGAAGGTATTAATAGGTTGAGTAAACATTACTATGCCAGAAGGAGTAACTTTGGAAACATACATGGTATCTCTAAGACTTTTCCTTTAAAAAGTTAAGAACTACAAAGAAGTGTAAGAAAAGAACTACATATATGGAGAGTTTAATAGGATGTTGGTTTCATTTTTTGAGATGGACTGTGTGAATATATACATATTTCTTTAAAAACAAAAATGAATCCCACCCTCCCCATTCCTCAAACTTAAATTACTGGTCTGAGTGGTTGAAAAAAGTGGAAGAAAGTAAAATTGAAATGCATTTGGAGTCTTTAGTGACAAGTTCATCTCAAAGAACAAAAGTAGAGTGCATCAATATAGTAAGCAAAAATATATTTGGATTCTTTGGGGCTTTAGTGCAATTTAATTTTAATAACTGCAAACAAAATACAGCAATTTAGCCAAAAAGATAGCAATGAAAGAGATCATATACATTTTATAAATCTATCAGATTGTAAGGTATCAGGCTAGAAAATTATGACTAATTTTGATTTGTATACTAATTCCTCACCCTTCCACCCAAAATTGTTTAAGAAAATAGATTTAAAAGCTCTTGTCTAAGACGATTTTAGAGTGAGTGCCACTTTCTCTATCTATAGAGTTGGATCAGGTGACTTATCATATGCTTAACATTCATGTCCTGACACTGCAAACAGTTCAGAGAAATTCAGAATTACAAGTCTTGCTCCATAGGAACACGAAGTAGAAAAAATTAAAATGCATGAAAAATTCAAATTTTGACCTAACATGTATTATTAAACAATGTTAGAGGGAATGTAAGACTTTTAACTAATTACCATTCTAACTTCAAATGTTTCAATATAAAACAAATTAAAATATTCCCTCATCAATTACCTTATAGTGTAAAACAGATAATATATATATATTTTGCTAATATCTTTATGAAAATGTCATAAATATTCAAGAAACACTTTTACAAAGTAATGTTAATATAACCGTACTTGTGTTATGTTTGAAATAAAAATTTCTTTTGGTTCTTCTCCTGTTGTATCCACAACTTCAAATTCATCTCCAAAATCACAAAACAACCGTGACCAAATGCCACAGACATCTGCACTGATGAACTGTGAAAAAACACATAAATATGTTCAAACTTATTAAAAAAGAGGAAAAAATAAAACCTGGCACATAGATCTCAGACCATTTGTGACAATTTATTTTGCTATTAGTTCTTTGGGGATACAGAGAATCACTAGCAGAAATTATCTGTAGATTGGTTTGGTATCAGTATATACTTTGATAACAAAATTTGGGTATAGGAAAACAATTTTTACAACTCACTGAATAAAGTAGTGAGATGAGTAATAGAAAACTACCTATAGTGGTGGGGCCATTGACCCATGTGTAGTATGGCATAGTTTCCTTGAGTCCAGCATATTCTAACTCTTCTAGTACAGTGTGGCCGCCATTCTGATGGCAGGGTAGATGGCAAACAGCTGTAGAAAACTGGCCTTCCCTGTCAGAGGCCTCTCTAGCCTGTGAGCAGATAGCCACACATATTCTGGGCTGGAGCTGGCAGCTTTAGCAATGGCTGGTTCCAGGTCAGGAATGCGATTTCTTTTAGTACTGGAAAAAGTTGTTTCCAGAATAGGGGGAAAATTCTATCAGAAAGCTTTCTTTAGAAAACTCAAGAATGGGCTGAGCCCTAGTGGTGTAGTGGTTGCGATGTACCCAAAACTCAAGAGTATGCTGCTGGTGAGGTTCTGCTGCTAGTAACCAAACCTCTAGGTCAACAGGCACCAAGATGAAAACTTAGCATTAAATTGATGGACAAGAAAAAATTTGAAATGAAGTCATCAGCATACAAAAAATTAAATTATCAGGCACTTGGGAAAATATTATGTGGCAGTTAAGAAAATGTTATGTTATGTAAGTAGACATATGGTACTTGTCTCTCTATAGAAGACCTCCAAAACTACTCATTTTTTTGTTTCTTAATCATTTCAAAAATTTTACGCTCCAAGTTTACCATTCTGTTATTCACCCCCTCTAACTTAAGAACCCAAAAAATCTGTTGCAGAAGTACAGTTAGAACACTCTTTGAAGACATTTTCTCACAATTTTGGACATAGTATCAACAGAGACTAATCCTTGAAAAGCCCATTATGCTTGGTAAGGGCAGCAAAAATGAGACTTAAAAGGATGGTTTAACAAAGCGGCTGGGACAATACATTTAAATGTAACAATCGTGTGGATGATCCAGGGCTGGGCAGTGTTTAATTCTGTTGCACAGTGAAGCATTATGAAGCCAGAACTGAAAACCATCAGAAGATTTGTGTTATAAGACATGCAGTCGGCGGGCTCCTTCAAGGCAAGGTTGGTCAAGACTTCAACTCACCAACTTTGAACATGTTATTAGTAGGTTATCAGTCACTCCAGAAGGATAGCATGCGTGGCAAGGTTAACAACATGAAAAAAAGAGGAAGACTCTCCCCTAAGTTGGATTGACAGAGTGGACGAGGGCCCAAGACATAGGACTATTTGTTCTGCTATACAAAGGGGCTTCAAAATGTTTATGGAGCAATTCTAGAATCTCTCCATTTTCATTTTTCCATGAAACCCTCTTGTACATAAGCCATTATGAGTCAAAACTACTTGATAGCACCTAAACAATCTAGTGGTACCAACAACAGGATCTCTCGATTCAAACTTGGAAAAGCGGCTGCCTGCAGGTTATTTCCTCTTCCCTCAGACCCCATGAGTCGAGGAGCAACGGAGTGCCTCTGTCTGTGATCTGGATCCTTGGCCCCTTAGTATGGGTGACATCATTCAAAATTCCCCAAATAAAACCCATTGAAATCGATTCAATTCTGACTTACAGAAATCTTTATATGGGATAAGGCTGTAAATCTTTATAAGAGCAGACAGTCTTATCTTTTTCCAAAGAGTGGCTGGTGGTTAGGTGCTTACCTCCTTTTTTTACCGGATAGCACCACCAGGGGTCCTTGAGTAGAATACTGTGCAAAATAGGTTCAGAATGTCGTTCAGAATGCCACTTCTCTGGATTAAACAACTGGTGCTGAAAGAGCAGGCTCAAAGAACAGAAGGAATGGATCCCCGTGGAAGTTGTTGCTTTGGAATCGAAACAACTCTATAGATATACGTAGGACTCTCACCTTTAAGAAGGCTGGAAGAGACTTAGTGAGGTGGAATGGACTTCTCTTATGTTAAGCTTTCAGACCCCAGATAAGCAATTCCTCTAAAATGATGAGCTGGGCAGCAATCTGCCAAATTATCGGATGATGTCTATTTGGTTCTAGGAAATCCCTGACTTGATAAAATTGTCTACTTTTTTAAAGATTTAGTTTCACAAACCCTATTACAGGGTCACTATGAGTCACAGTTGACAATGAGTTTGGTTAATTAACAAGTCTGTTGAGACATTCATCTTTTGGACCTGAGAATTCCCTAGACATATGTCAAAGGGAGGTAACAATGAGCTAGTAATGTGTTCTAGTAGCAATGAACTCTGGTTCATTGTGAACAATGAGGGAAAAAAATGCTAGAGCAGAAAGAATACTTAGAATGGCCTAAGTGGAGGAAGCTGTGAAGTCTGTTGCTGGTTGTGGTCAAAGTGATGTCAGTGGATGAGCTAGCACATAGAGAAGATCGTGGGGGTAGGCAAACTATGCTCCCAGAACAGCCTATAGTTGTGGTTTTAGGTCAGTTCAAGAGAGAGACATTGTGGGTTCATGTCAGTTGGCCCTTGGTGGTGATGAAGAGCAAGCAGCAGTGTAGAGCACACCAGCATGTCTGTGCTAAAATCAGCCACACAAGCTTTGCTAAGATGTAACCCTTGGCAAGACAGTGATTGCCCCAACTATGGAGGTTTGGGTATGCCTGCAAAATGAGCTGTGTGCAAGACAGGGTTGCCCTGAGAAGTGTAATGCCAGCATAAACTTGACACGAGACCCAAGTTAACTCAAGGCTGCAGACTGAAAGTTGGACCACTGAGCACAGGAGCTAAAACTAGCCAAGAAAAGCTGCAGAGACAAAATGAACAGTTATGTTTTATCTAACCAGAGATGGTGATATACCTGTTGGCAAACACAAGAACCAACACCTGATACACAGCATGCATACCCAAGGACAAACAAATGGACACAAATGACATGGGAAAGGTAAGCAGATCCCCTTTAGGTCATAAATGGGTTCATTTATTGTAATGCTAATGGTGGTAGGTGATAGATATTTGAGATGGTGGGCACAAAAGTTCACTCAAACAATGTTCCTGTGGCTTACTGCCCATAAATTATGGCTTTCATTAGCAAACACTTTGGGGAGTGTCTTGGTGTGTGCAACACAAGTTTAGTAGATCAGATATTAGTGGTACAGTCTTCTCCTCAGTCTCATGATTGTTTGGATTTACAGTACAACCTGCCATGTATAACACATTCAAGGAAGCTGGTAATATTTCATCCTTTCTTCATATAACTTGAATTACGTTACAGATTAGCCTTTCACCCAGATGCCCCAAAAGAGGTTTTCACTAGAGCAACTAGACAAACTGCTTAGGCTATCAGCATTTACACTTATATACACTTCTTCATTTTCTTCCACTCTGTTGACCAAACAATTGGGCAATGGCAACTGCTCTTAGAAACTACACATGCTAAACATTATGCTAGCATACACTTCAAGTGCATTGGATGCATTATTAGAAAAAACTGTTTGCATCAGGGCAAGTCCTGTTAAAATCAGGACAAATATAAATAACAGAGAGCAGATAAAAATAGCAGTTCAAATATTCTTCAAGACTGGAAGCAGTCTTTAACAAATTTATTTGGCTTGGGAGAAATAATGACTGGAGTAGCTAGCTGCTTGTGTTTTCTCCTCCAATCAAGTATAATCTTCTTGGTGGGGATAATCATTGACTATCTCATTGATATTCTCATTGAATAGTTCCTAAAGATATAAATAAATGGTATAGAGACATAACATGTATCAAAGGTATCCACCATGTGATAGGCATCTCCACATCTGGAATGCATAATGGCATTGCCAGGACTTAAGAACACTCTCTCTCTCATCTGCTGTACTTACATGGGTAGAGGGACTGTTGGGAAGATGAAAGATGATCTACCATGGTTCCTGTGACATCACCTTATTAGCTAATAAGGCAGGAATCTTGAGCCTGGAACAACTCACGGTAATGGAGGTCAAAAACAGAGCCTCCATCAGTTGAGGTTTCCTTTTTCTAATACTGAACTCCTGCCCTGTTCTTATGCATGTATGTCATTAGAGTATCTGGCCAACCCAATTACGATTTTCTGTTCCCAGTGGGAAACGGATGGGGTCGCTCAACCAGAACGACCCTAAGTTGGTTGCAGGTAGTAACTCACTAGACAATGACTGAAACAAATTATTATTTTCTTGTTCTTGTTCTTTTTTCTATGTGAGCAAAGCAGTATCATTTCACCCAAAAACTATGCCTTGTCAACCATGTGTTTTGGCTTCCCCATTGAATGGATTTAACACTCTTACTGAAAATTAATTGGGACACACGTACAACATAATTTCTAGATTTCACTGGTGTGCGTGTGTGTATATGTATGTATGTAAATATATATATATCCTTATACCACTACCATAGTCTTTAGAGTAATGTAACTGTGTAATACATTTTGAAATAAGGAGTGTTAGTTTTCCTATTCTACTCTTTTTGTCCTTATGACTAATTTGGCAGTTCTATATGAATCAGAAAATCAGCTTTTATCTTTTCATTAAAAAACTAATAATAAATCCAGAAGCAGCTCTCCAGGAGCAAGGCTGGGCCTCCTACTCCCACCAGGGCAGTGATGCCACAAAAAAAAACAAACCCCAAAAAACTAATAATGAAAAAAAAAAACCCTGCTAAAAGATGGCTGGAGTTTTTCATAGGAATTATGTTACACTTGTGGATCAGTACTCAAGTTCATTTTTACACAAGCTGTTCTCTTCTTTGGTATTTCACCCAGAATTTTACAGACTTTCTCAATATTTAAGAGACAATTTAAGTATCCTTTACTGAATGAGAATTCCCTTGGCCTTCTAATGTAAGAAAATTAGTGCTGGCTCTACCCAATATCATCCAGCCATGATAGGCTTATATTTTTTGATACTCTATCTTAAATCATTTTAATTCCTTTATAGCACTTACAACAATTTAAAAATATGATGCATTAATTTTATTTTCATTATTAGCATTTTTCCAAGACTGGGCCTCCCACTCCCACCAGTGGGCAGTAACCCCCTCCCCCCAAATAAATAAAATAAAAATAAATTTAAAAAAAAAAAAGAAATTTTCACCTGTTACAGAACATATTTTTAGTGCTTTGAATTATCTCTGCTACTTAATACAAAGGAATAGTTATTAATGAGCCTCTTCAAAATCATCACTATGCCTGCCATCTTAAGGTTAAATGATCAATTCAGTTTATCATTTTCTCCCATTTCTAGCTTTAATTTCCCCTCAGTCTTTACAATTTTCCTACAAAAGTTTATGCTTTTGATTGTGCTCATGTAACCAACCAAATTTGGACAGTGAAATTGTGCATATTCCTTTGCTTAACTTCATTATCATTGCTAAATGATACTTTTACCTTAATTGGAGGGCACTGAGAACGACAAAAGTCATCAATCTTCTTTTGCAATGAAAATTTGATCTCGGTTAATACCACACACTGTTGAAAATAACAAAAGTAATTACTGGCAAGAAAATTCTTAAATTTTTTAGGTAAAGCTTTCAGATAAACAGTATATAAGCATGGTAATACACTAAAATACTTGCTATTCTTATTTCAAAATAATACAACGCTATTATATTTCTTTTCATTTTAATATAAAGATAACACACAAAAAGTCTCAGTTTATGTTCTTATTAATTTTAAAGTAGTAGTAGTTTATACATAAGCTTAACTTTTACTTCTGGAAATCAAAGATAGCATAGGACAATAAACTACTTTGCAATAAAATCATTAGTGAAGCCATTAATTTTTATAATTTAATAAAAGAAGTGACTCAACAGAGGCAATAACTAACCAGCTAATGAATCCTTAGGGATATGGTAAGGAGGTTGGGGAAGATGGGGAGAAAAACAAAATAAGAAAAATGTTTTAAAATTGATAGTGGTAAAGATTGTACAACACGTCTTTTTTTTTTTTTCTTTACATGTTTCCTGCATGGTTTGCCTCCTCAGTCATCATCCAAGGGACTCTGAGAGAAGCTGTTGGAATATGCAGATGCAGGCTCACTGCCCGGCTTGACCTTCGACGTTGTGGAATAGGATTGCACATGACCGGGCCCTGGGCCCTGTATTCCTCCATGCCACCTGGACAGAGTCTGGGGAGAGCGACCTCCTACGAGTATCCAAGTCAAGTTTTTTTTTTCTTTTTCTATAGTTATTACATTCATTTAAAAAAAATCACTAATTTGGAGTTAATATATGTCATTTCATAGTTTATTCATGTCAAACAGAATTATACAATTGATATCACAATTGGTTTCCATTCTTTTTCTTCCTAGACTTGACATTGTCTCCCTTCCCATCCCACCCTGAAAAACCCTTACTCTACTTGCTAGCCCTATAGTTCATCACACTTGGGTTTCATATACTAAAACACAGAAAAACATAGAACCTAAGTTCATTGTTGCATTTTCTGACCCAAATTTATTACTTAACTTCCTCAATTAACTGTACATTATTTATCATTTTCAGTGTGGACGTAGGTGGTGCCAGAATAGGAGGATGGAACTATGTCTCATCTCTGCATCATAGGACTGAATATATGTTGAGTTTAATTTCCCTTCTCCCTTGTGAAGTCAAAAAACAAACAAAAAACAAACAAAATGTGCCTCCTGTGCCACTCTTACAAGGTGAAAAATTTTCTTTTGTTGTAACCTTAATGATTACATTATGTAAGAATTCAGCTTTTCAGGGGTCCTGGTGTAACAGTGGTAATGCCTTGGGCTGTTAATGCAAGGTCAGAAGTTGAAACCACTGGGTACTTGAAATATATTATACATCATCCTTTGCTATGGGTTTACAAAATAAAGAGAACAGTAGGGGATCAATGTTCATGGTAAACAGAATTGAAAGATCACAGATTTTTTTTTCCCATGAGCTTTATGACATCACCACGTGTTTTCTTGCTCTCTGACTTTAGGTTTGATTATATAAAAGGTTTTGGCCAATGAGTAAAATAATAAAAACAATAAAACAAGTTTGAATAGGGACTTGAGGCTTAGGGATCAGAACACAAGAGCCTGGAGTTCAAGGCAGGCTGACTAGCCTAGAAAAGTTGAACCATTGTTGATGTATAGGGGCATGAGGAAACTTATGTGAATGATGTGATACATCTTCAAATTTGGGGCAGTGCATCATGCATATTTAAAATGTTACTACAACTGATTGCTAACATTACTTCAGTTGTTTTTATACCCTTTTCTTAAAATGGAACATTTGAAAAATATTATAATGAAAATATCTAATATAAAATTTTATACCGACCTTCAACACATTAGGCTAAATTATGGTAGTTGTAGCAAATTAACATTTTATGATTCATCTCAGAATTTATTAATAACATTTAATGTAAAATGGAGTACCAACCTGGTATCTACCCAAGAAAGAGAGATCGGTGTTTTCATTTAGAGGAAAAGATGATGATGTGACATGAACATATGGATTCAATTCTGCAATATGTTGAAGTACAGCTTCAGCTCTAAAAAAAAAGCATAATAAATGATCTGCATTATTTTTTTCAGTGTATACAATCAACCTGTCAGCTTTATATAACATCAAAGAAAGGAACCTGACATGGTATAAAATGTTGATGAAAACTCAATAAACTAGGGAAAAAGCCAAGATGCACTGATTTTTACACACAGCTACAATTTTGAAATATAACATACTATCGTATTCCATAAGGTTGCTAATTGATTCTGCTAACACAGAAGTAGTCTAGTTCTATAAATTCATTACCTAGTACCAATGTGTGTGTGTGTATATACATGCTAGTACATAAATTTAGATGAATCATGAATTAAACAATTGATGGACGTTTTGAATACAGAAAATATTCTATAACCAACAGAGTAAAAAGAGAACTTTTTAATACAACACATATCTCATTTTCACCTGTTCCTCTTGTTAAATACATCATCTTCACAAATAAAGAAGTTGGTTCCTAAGTCCCATGGTTGGCATTTTTCTGTATCATGAATTGTAAGTGCCTTCAAAAAAGTAGAAAGCATCTGTTAAAAGTCAGGATTATGACACAGATGTTCATTACTTTCATTATCACTGTTTATCTAAGGCATTAGCTTCTGTAATAGACAAAAGTCAGTGATTAACCAAAACCAAACTCACTGCCATCAAGTCAATTTTGACTCATAGCAATTTAGCAGGGCAGAGTAGAACTGTCCCCTATGGGTTTTCAAGATTGTAACTTTTTTACTGGAGTAGAAAGCCTTAGCTTTCTTTGGTGGAGTGGTAGGTTTTCTAACTGGTGACTTTGGGGTTAGCAGCCCAGAAAAAAACCACTACATCCCCAGGACTCAATAGAAAGTGATTAAATTAGATTAGATACAGATAATACATACATACATCTGAAAAATCCAAAATAATAATAAAATAAATCCTTCAAACAATGAAAAGAATTTAAAGCAGGATGAGATGAGCCTGTCCAGGTGCAGTACAGCACTGATGAAACATATGCAACTTTTCTCTAGTTCTAGGTAGCTTCCCTACCTCCCTACTATCATGAATCCAATTCTACCTCACAAATCCAGCTAGACCAGAGCATATACATGGGTACGGAAACACAGGGAATCCAGAACAGATAACCCCCTAAGGACCAATCTGAGTAGCAATACCAGGTGGGGGAGAGGAAGGGAGAATCGATCATAATAATCTGTATTTAACCCCAACCCAGGGGGACAAACAGAAAAGTGGGTGAAGGAAGACATTTGTCAGTGTAAGATATGAAAAAATAGAAATTTATAAATTATCAAGGGTTCATGAGGGGAACGGAAGGAAAAAAATGATCTGATACAAGGGCTTAAGCAAAAAGAAAACATTTTGAAAATGATGGCAATATATGTAAAAATGTGCTTGACACATAGATACATGTGTGTAGTGTGATAAAAGCTGTACGAGCCCCCAATAAAACGATTTAAATAAAATTTAAAATTAGAAAAGGAGCAGATAGAAGCAACACTCCCCCTTTGCCCCAAACTCAAGCTGTCCTCAGTGACCCTACTTGCCAGAATAGACCTCCCTCCCTGTGGGTTCTGAGACTAACATTTTATCAAAATCTCATTTTTCTCCCTTGAACTCATGCCCTTATGGTTAGCAACTCAAAGCATGAACAAACTTCATTTTGTTTTTTAATAAAGAAAACTTAAATAGTTAAATCTTTCAAAACATACTGTGTTCAAAGGGTAAAAAACTGGGAAAAAACAATTTATAACATAGGCCACAAGCATTACTTGTGGCAAAAGATAAATGAACATGAATTATATCTATAAGAAATGCATATAGCCTTGAAAACATGTAAATATGTCTAATCTCATTCACTATAAGAAGCACAAAACTAATGCCTTTTCTCATATGTCAAGATTGGCAAACAATCAAAATGACAATATACTCATTAAGAGTAAGGATTCAGACATGCCTCTATTACTGGTGGGAATATATGAAAAAGCACACCACCACTGGAAAGGAATTTAGCAATCTACAGCAAAAGAATATATATGTTTACACTTGGGACAGTGCAACACCATTTCTAGAACTTCACCCAGAATGGACACTGTGCAAAATAAAAAAGGCAACTATGAACTATACTAGCAAAAGACTGCTAATAAGCACAATAATCCTATGTGAATCAGAAATTTCACCTCACAACACTAATTTGGAGACACAGAAATTTCATTTTTCACTCAGGAGGAACCAACCAAAAAATAATTACCAAAAGTAATTATCAAAGACTAATGGGACTGTGTAAAAAGCATCTCACAAATTTGAACAGGAGCTCAGCAACCAAAGACATGACATAAGCATAAATAAACAGCAACTACAACATATAATAAATGTATTAAATGTGTTTAAATCTGTTTTTAATTGTGCACGCGTACTCTCTCACGCACACACACGATCAGTATTCACTGTTGGAGGATAAAAGGAAACTTAAATACTGGTAAAATACTTCCTTTCACACATGTAAAAAAATATACCTGACCAAACTCACTTCATCGAGTCAATTCTGACTTATTGACCCTATAGAATAGGGCAGAAAAGCACCAGTGGGTTTCTGAGACTAATAACCTTTTTATTTTTTTAAACTTAACTCAACTTTTGGTGGAAGTAGAACACCTCCTCTTTCTCTTAAGTAGTAACTAGTGGATTTAAACTGCTGAACTTTCAGTTAGCAGCCCAATTTTTAATGGTAACCATAAAAAGAGGGGAAATTATAGCAATAATAATTGTCTCATAATGGGAGAACTTGTACCAGTAAAATGACCCTGAGAAAAAAATCCAATCTAAATCTCAATATTAAGTTTACAGAAAACATAGGAGCAGAGGCACATGAGACAAAATACTTGATTTCTTTAATGAATATCTAAGAAAAAAATTAGGGAAGGGAAACAGTTTAAATGAAAGTTTAATATATAGACTTTAGTTGGATTCTTACTGGATAAAAGTTTCAACAAATAATTCATAAGGCAATTAGGAAAATATGAACACCTCCTTCTACTGAGATCATTGTATAATTAAATGGTTCTGAACCTGTGGGTTGTGACCCCATTGGGGATCAAACTACCTTTTCACAGAAGTGGCCCAATTCATAACAGTTGCAAAATGACAGTTATAAAGTAGCAATAAAAATAATTTCATGGTTGGGGAGGATCACCACAACAAGAGGAACTGTACTAAAAGGTCGCGGCAATAGAAGGTTGAGAACCCTTGGTATAATCAATCTCCTCTTCCTTGAATGAAGGCTTAGGCTAGTGATCTACTAAATGGACCTTAGCCATATTACTTGTGAAATTAGAATACAGAAGATTATAATTTGTTCTGCTATCTTATTCAGATAAAGCAAGGTGCTCTGGTGAGTTCTCTATGGTGAAGTCACATGTTAGAGATAACATGAGTAAGATATCCTCAGTCCCATGAAGAACTGGATCCTGCCCATCACATGCGAACAAGGGGGGCAGCACATTTCTTTTTGACTATAGCTTTGCGAAAGACCTTCATGCAAAAGGCCCTGATAATTTGCTTTTTTGTGGCTTTTTGGGGCAGCACTGCCCTCTGGCAGTCGTGGGAGCTACCCAGCACTGCTCCTGAGAGCCGCCACAGGATTTGAACCGCCAAGCCTGTGGGAGACGCAGTCCCGCACTTAACCACTTACGCCACCGGGACTCAGCCCAAGGCCCTGATAATTTGCATCTGATTACCAGCCCACAAAAACTTAAGCCATATATAACTACTGAAACCCAAATGAAGGCTGAGTATGATAGTGAGACAAGATGGAAGTATAAGGAAGCAGAGGAAGGAAATGGGCAAGGGGCATTTATAGAGGTCTAAATACAAGCATACACATAGCTAAGTATATTTATATATGATGAAGGGGAAATAGATTCACGTGCACATATTTATAGACTCAGAAGTAAGACAGTGATGGGCACTGGACCTCAATCAAGTACTTCCTCAATGCGAAAACACTTTGTTCTATTAAATTGGCATTTGAAGAAGCTCACCTTCCTGACATGATCACTGAAGACAAAAGTGTGCATATGTAAAGATGGTGAAGAAAGCTGATGATGCCCGGCTATCAAAAGTTACAGCACCTAAGGTCTTAAAAGCTTGAACGTAAACAAGCGGCCATCTAGTTCAGAAGCAACAAAACCCACATGGAAGAAGCACACCAGCCTATGTGACCATGAAAGGTCAAAGGGACCAGGAATCAGGAATCAAAGAACATAAAATCCTATCATTGTATGCCCACCTCCCCTTTTGGGATTGCTGAAGACAAAAGTATGCATAAGCAAATGTGATGAAGGAAGTTGTTGGTACCCGGCTATCAAAATATATACCGTTTGGGGTCTTAAAGATAAACAAGCAGCCATCTAGCTCAGAGGCAACAAAGCCTACATGAAAGAAGCACACCAGTCTGTGTGATCACAAGTTGTCGAAAGCATCAGGCATCAAGGAACTAAAAATTTTATTAGTGTAAATGAGGGGGAAGGTACAGGTTCGGGACCCTAAGTGTATCTATAGGTAATGGACTTCCTCCTCACATAAGGGTCACAGGGAGAAGAGAAACTAGGTAGGGTGTAGTGTAGCAATGATGAAACATAAAATTTTCCTCTAGTTCTTTAATGCTTCCTCCTTTCCACTGTCATGAACTCAGTTCTACCTTACAAATCTGGCTAGACCAGAGAATATAGACTGGCACAGATAGGAGAGCCAGAAACAGGGAATCCAGGACAGATAATCCCTTCAGGACCAGAGATGAAAGTGGCAATACAAGGAGGGTGGAGGGAAGGTGGGGTAGAAAGAGGGAACCGATTACCAAGATCTAATACAATATAACCTTCTCCCTGGGGTACAGACAACGGGGAAGGGAGTGAAGGAAGACATGGGATAGTGTAAGATATGACAAAGTAATAATAATTCACGAATTATAGAGGATTTATGGGGAGTTTGTGGAGAGGGAGGGGAAAAATGGGGAGCTGATCTCAATGACTTAGATAGAAAGCAAATATGAGAATGATGAGGGCAGTGGATGTACAGATGTGCTTGACACACATGGATTTATGTATGGATTGTGATAAGAGTTGTATGCTCCCCCAATAAAATGGTTAAAAAAATATTTAATGTTTTCAAAAGGCATCAACATATTTAAGAGGTACATCTGAAAATACTGAAGAATGATATAGTTTGACATCTGGAATTTACATCACAATTAATTTAGTAGTGGAGATAAAAAATAGGAAGACTAGGATAAATCTAATGATCAGTTGGTACACGAGGACTTCTTAAATTTGTCTACCAACTTATATACATTTTGAGATAGAGAAAAGCAGAGCAAAAAAAATCTGATTTTTAATGATGTAACACTAAGTTTAAGTGTAATGTCATCACTATTAATGAAAAAATTTTAAGTTTATAGCAAATGATTCTTATCAGGAATATTTTCTCCCTTACCTTAATCCCTGCAAGAACTATATTCTTTGCTACAATGGAAAGAGAAAAATGAATAGCTTAATATTAAGAATGCACATAAGAAATGTCTTCATGAAGTTTGGTTAAATCTTTTAATTTTACTATCCAAGAAATTTAAGTTCCTTCTAAGAAGTTAGGCAATATGAAGATAAACAACAATATTCACAATAAAAAATTAGAACGTATTTGCCCAGACCTAAATTTGTTCCTAGAAATTCACATATGTATGTCACAATGAATTAATGCATTTGGCACTGATAATTCAGGATTATAACATATATGAGAAGCAACAAACATTACTGATTCCTGATAGAAAATTTTAACAGTATCATACAACTGCTTTGTTCTAAAACAACAGAAACAGAACATAATTAAATTTCTAGATTAAATTTGCTTTTAGAAGAAATAAAATGGGAAGTTAAGTTCCTCAAAAATTATACATAAAAATACTGCTTACCAATTTCCACACCAAGGCCACCCATACCACTTAAGAAAACATGGGATTGGGCCATCTTCTGCATAGCTGTGTCTCCAAGAACGTACCTCTGCCGACTATATGTAAAACACAATGGAAAACAAAAACATTTCTCATTTAAAATTTTTGCAAACTACTAGCCTGCAAACTGGATCCTATTCAGACAAATTTTTAGAGGACTAGCAGTGTTTTAAAACTTCAGAATTAACTGCCAACTGACATTTAAAATTTTACAAGATTTAGTTTCATAGTCCACACACCTGTATCCCTACATGCCTATAGATACCGAGAGTTAAAGATTAAGAGTTGCTCAGTTTACAGGGGGCATAGTAAGTGCTCTAAAGTTTCCTACAACTTGCATAAGACTCTCCTCATTTATTCCTTAGTGGCCTCCTCTATAGGTAATGGAGTCTTAGTTCTACTTTAAAATTGTCAGTATAAAGTTAAATTCTGAAGCAGCAGTTTGGTTCTCTTCAAATTTAGATGATATAGACCTGAGTAGTTTTGAATGTTATCTTTAAATGTAAAAGCTGACAAATATACAAGCTTATGGAAGCGATACATTTTAATGGTCATAGGCAGCATAAGAAAGGACATTTGAAATTCTATACATGTAATGAACATTCTAATGGAATTTCCTAATTATCAATGAAAGTTGAATTTGTTAAAAAATAATTCTAGAAGGGCTGAGCCCCGGTGGTGAAATGGTTATGCATGGGACTGCGGCCCATTGGGATGGAGGTTCAATTCCAGCAGCGGCTCCACAGAAGCAAAGGCTGGGCCTTCTACTCCCACCACCAGTTGGCAGTGATGCCCAAAAAGCAAACAAAATAATAATTCTAGAATCTTTGGGTTAAAGGTATTTCCTTTTGGAAATAACTCTTGGTCTCTTAATACTTCTTAATTTCTGGCTTTACTTTCCATATTCACGCTGACAATCTAAAAAGGTTTTGTTGTTGCTATTCAAGTCAGAAAAAAACTTACACACAAGCTATTTCCTTCCTTATTGACTAAAAATAGAAGTCCTTGCCTTTTCAAATTAGTATTCGACCCTTCTGTTTCACTATGAAGTCAAACTGATTTAATGACATCTGAGTGAGTTTCAGAGTAACACCCGATTTATCATTTACTACAAACCAACTACGGCGTGCAGAGTCTGGGTTATACAATCTCATTACCTTGATTCTTTAATGCTCTTTAGCAGCATTCCAAGCTTTGCTGTAGCATCTGCATCATTCTTTTCCACTTCCAATTGTGACTTTTAAAGCATTGGGTTAATTTGGAGTGTAGGTTAGGGTTTCCATTACGCAGAAAATACCTTGGTTATCTTTTGTGGTTTCTCTTTTAAATGATTTGTGAGAATTTTTTCAATTTTACAAATGTTTCCCAAGTTATTGAAAAGGATGTGCACTATACTGCTGTTGGGTATAAAATTCTTCACATACACACAGGGTTAATTTTAATAATCATATTTAAGTGATATTTTGTTATAGTTCTACACTTGTTACCTTGATTACTAAAATTTTCTCAACAGTAAACTTACCTATATTTTCCTTTTATTAGTAACTTGCCAATGTTGAGTTTGTAATATTTACACTAAGTGCTTACTGTCTTACGGTTAGATATTAACTCACATAATGCTCACAAAACCTCTGTGATTTCTAATTTTTTGTTTGTTTTTTGGGCATCACTGTCCTCTGGTGGTGGGATTAGGAGGCCCAGCTTTGCTGCTGGATTTGAACCTCCAACCCAGTGGGCCGCAGTCCCGTGCACAACCACTACGCCACCAGGGCTCGGCCCCCTCTGTGATTTCTAGTACAATGATTTCTAGTACAAATATTCTTACTTTAAAAGATAGAACTTATATATACAGAAACTATTAGATATATCCATAGACACAGATATGGATGGCCTCATTCTGCTTTATATTCATCCCTTTAAAACAATGATACTATGATTGCTACAGAGGAAGCTATATGCAAGGAATAACAGAAGAAAAAAAAACCGTAACTAGCATGCCATTTTATTATTTTATGACCAGTTCTAATGATCTTCAATAGAGGGTATTTTGTAAAAGTGGAATTAGAAGCCAAGACTGGAGCCCAAAGTGGGCTTCACTCATTAGCAGGCCAGCTCAGACACATCTTCAGAAGGATAAAGAAGAAACAAGAACACATGACGGATCTGTAGGGGAGGTGAGACTTAAACTCACCCAACAATTTATAAGCAGTAATTGTTCAGGATATCATCTTAAAAATTATTTTTTGTGAAAAATATTTCTAAATATAATACTAAATGTTTACTAGTAGCTAAAGTAGATTTTAAGGAATTAATTGTGTTGCTAGTTAGAGCTCTTAAATCAGTTCTGATTAACAACAATCCTATGTACAAGGGAATGAAACACTGCCTGGTCCTACATTAATTCTTCTGTTGGAGCCAATGTCAATTCATCTCAAGGGTCTTCCTATTTTGTTTTGTTTTTAATTGACCCTCAATTTAAGAATGATGCTTTCCAGGGGCCAGTGTCCTTTCTGCTGACTCCTTCAAAAATCACGTATGCATTCTGCCTGTACTTAACACTATTTCGTGTACTCTTCTGACAGTCCATGGTATAATTCAGTATTTTTGATTAACACCCAATTCTAATGCATTCATTCTTTTCTGAACTTCCTTAATTCATTCTTTCACATACATATGGGGTAAATGAAAACAAAACTAAACAAAACATGACTCACACTTTAGTTTTCAAAGTGACATCTTTGCTCTTTTACATTTTAAAGAGATATTTGGCAGCAGATTTGCCCAATCCAATCGGTAGTCTAACTTCTTAACTGCTGCTTTCATGAGTACAGATTATAGATCCAAGAAAAGTGGAATCTTTGCTAACTTTTATCTTGTGTACATTTATCATTCACAGTTCACTTGTGAGGATTTTTGCACCCTTTAAACTGAGGTATTGAAGTGCAATCGTAATTAAGGTTACAGTTTTAAGAGTAGAGCCTAATTGTGGAGACTTAATTATTTATGTCAGAGAAAAACCTGCGAACTAAAACTTAATTACACTATTCAGGAAGAAATAAATGTTTACTGACCTTATAAATCTCAACATAAAAGATACATGTTACATTTAACTCTTACTGCTTTAAAATCAATACTCCCATATTGAGGGTGGTGTGTTAAAATGACTTTCTTGCTCAAAATGCCTTCATTCCATAGGGACACACACACACACACATTCACCCCCCCCCCCCCACTCCGTCCAGTGGTCAGAATTCTCCAGATGTAAAACTGAGCTACCTCATTTGACACGCTAGTAGAGAATCATGGCATGATAGGCTGTTTTTTGTTTCAGAATGAAATATTTAAGTACCTTTTTATTATCAGTAACGGCTGATACCATACTTGCACATCTTTTCTACCCTACCCTATCATTCTTGCCCAGCTACTAAACCAGTAATTTATCTGCTTTTGCCAGTCTGTATCCAATCTTGAGTTGTAGACCATATGTCAATTTGAACCTATTATCTAGTTTTCTAGTTCTACTCAGTAATCATTTAATGAGACTCTCAAAAGGAACAACACTACCATGAGTAGCCAATTGACTCTTAAAAGAAAAACCAGTATAAAATGCTAAGGAAAATTTTAACTAAATACATACCACAGAATAGACATTTGAGTGAATCTTAAGGAATAAGAAAAAAATTTAAAGGCAAAAAGGGTTACACACAGAGGAAGTGAGGTATAAAAAGTATTGATAGATAAGGTGAATACATAGCATGGGGCAAGCATGTACTCGAGTCAATTTCAGGATTGGGAGTGTAGGGGTGGAGTCTAACCTGTCAATCTTGAGATTGCCAATGAGACGTCTGTGTGGGCATGGCTTTCTCCTGAGAATTCTGGGAAGTCTTGTAGTATTTCCACTTGGAGGTGAGAGACTCACTAGATCAGTCGCTTGGAGGCGTAAACTGACAAGACACAGGGCTGATTCCCTCTGAGCCATCTCAGAGAAACCACATGTGCTTAGAACCAGGCCTCTGAAGCCCGAAAAGCCACATGAAGACTCCTGCCCTAGAGAGGTCCCTCAGCACTGAGATGCTTTTACCACCACTGGATACACAAGACTGCACACACTGGCTTGGGATTGTCCTGGTGTCATTGTATGTGCTTCATGAGTCTGAAGAGGACTTAAGGATTGGTATTGACATATGGGCTAATATTGGACTTATGGACTTGGACTGGACTGGGATGCTTTCTCAGTGTTCCATTACTCTTGCATATAAACCTCTCCCTTACATACAGATGTGTGTTTATGAATTTGTTTCTCTAGTCTACCAAGACTATTACATAGCATAATTAGCATTTGGATTTAAAAAAACCTGGTAGTCTCTATCAGCCGTCTCTGAAGTGCTCATAATTAATTTTGGATTGCACACATACAAAAAGGGGTAGAGCATATATTGAGTTTATTTCTCCAAAAATCACCTGTTTTTCATAATTACAGCAAAGAAAATTAATAACTTTTAAATGGGAACTATCTTCTATCAAACATTTCAAATTATTAAAATTCTTAAGATAGTACCAATGAGATTTTACTTCTTAATTTTGAAATTTATATCTCTCTTTTTTTTTTTATGGGGAGGGCATCACTGCCATCTGGTGGGAGTGGGAGACCCAGCCTTGCTCCTGGAGAGCTGCTGCTGGATTTGAACTGCCAAGCCAGTGGGCTGCAGTCCCGCATTCAACCATTATGCCACTGGGGGCTCAGCCTGAAATTTATATGTCTTAAGTCTCTAAAATTTATTCAGATCACAGGTTTTTAAATCATTTTATAATTTCCTTTTATAGATATTACAAATACACTAAGCTGCCAGTAAGAGTACATGAAGCAATCATATTTCTTTATACTATTACATAACTAAACAAAGTGAAGTGACTGATTTTCAAACTCCTATACTATCAAAACATAACTTACAAAATCCAAGAGATAGCTTAATAGCAAAATTATTTTTAGCCTTTTCAACTAAAACTAAAGAAAATATTTAACTATTAACAGAGCCTTCAGACTAGCCTTTTTATTGATTTATTTTGGGGGGGCATCACTGGCCTCTGGTGGGAATAGGAGGCCCAGCCTTGCTCCTGGCGAGCTGCTGCTGGATTTGAACCGCTAACCCAGTGGGCCGCAGTACCGCATACAACCACTACGCCACCAGGGCTCAGCCTTGAGTAGTCCTTTTTAAAACACAAAAAATTAATTTTTAATTTAAGAAAACACACTTATGATATATTTACAAAACTTGCCATAATCCTAATGGTATCTAGAAAAACATAACTTGAAAGCAATGAATTAGGAAAAACTTTCTGCTTCTACAAAGCTCTTACCTGTATAATGCATCATCAATCTCCAAAGAGTCTGTCGACATGATGGGCAAATTTGTATTTGATCTGAAAATATACAAATAAACTTTTAAGTATAGTCATTAAGCATTCATACTCCATGTTGCAATATTCAACTCTACGTGATCAGGGTAAATAATGACTAAGTTTCACAAGTGTAGCATTTTATAATCAATCACTTCATTCTCATTTTTCAAAAAATATTGAATATATATTCACTGATTGCTTGCTGTGTTTCATGTATTGTAAAACAATGTTTTTATTGCTGTTAACTGTCACCGAGTCTGTCCCTGATTCATGAAGACCTCAAGGGAAAAAAATTGCCTGATCCTGAGTCATCCCAAGATTTTTTTATCTGATCACTGTAAACTATAAAATTTTTTCATTGGCTGATTTTCAGAATTAGATTGTCAGACCTTTTTTCTTAGTCCATGTGAGTCTGGATGCTTCCCTCGTCTAACTCTCCAAAGCGGAGATAGGGACAAATGAGGTATGTTTGGCCAGGAATCAAACCTTCACATGAAAGATGAGAACTCATGGGTTCCTGTTTTCGATTATTTTAATATTACTATATACATTCTGATGAAATTCAAGTTCTAGCAGTTTTTTTTTAAGTACTTCATGAGCTTGGATTTATTTTCTTCTCTTATCTATTACGTGATCTCCCTATACAGTCACTCAGCTTCATGAAATTTAATACCATCCATATACTGAACTTATTTTTATTCTCTCTTCTGACTTCTGGATTTTACACACTTGCCAAAACAGTATCTGTATCTGAGTGGTATCACAACCATATTTACTTACTGTGTGCTGTGAGTTGATTTCAACGTAGTGACCATGTAAGACAAAGTAAAACTACCTCTAGGATTTCCTAGGCTGAGTGCTGTTAAGGAGCAGAGTGGATTTGAACCACTGACCTTTCTATTAACAGCTGAGTGCTTAACCATCGTAACAACAGTCCAAGGATGCATACAAGAGTAACATATAAAAATCAGAATCCTGTTTACTAAAGAGTTCTAAAAAAGAAATTAAGAAAAGAATACCATTTACAATACAATAGCTACACACAAAAAAGATACTCAGGGATAAACTTAACCAGAGAAACAAAAGACTTGTACAAAGAAAACTCGTGAACACTACAGAAAACTAAAAACCTACAAAATGATAGAATATTCCAAGCTCATGGCTCTCACTTTCATGAAGTCAGTGCCAACCATCCAGTGCAGGGTACAAACAATTCCTGTTGGTTTTTAAGGCTGTAACTCTTAACGCAAACTGAGTGGCTGGTGAAAATTTAAAATTGTGACAATGTAAATAGTACCCAAAGCAATTGATAAATATAATCCAATTCGGATCCAGATACGAACTTCATTCTTTAAAGAAGTGAAAATACTTCATATAGAGAGGGAAGAGACCCAGGATAAGCAAAACACCTCTTAAAAAGAACAAAGTAGGAGGCCTGTCACTTCCTGACTTACTTAAGAGCCACTGACTGGTACAATGACCAATACATAGACCAATGGTACAGAATAGAAAACCTAGAAATAAAATCACCCATCTACAGATAACTGATCTTTGACATAGAATTAAAAAAAAAAAACACTAAGTGATATGGTAGTTAGGTA
>PVJH01002532.1:0-129119 GCA_004026705.1 Nesogale talazaci | reverse complement strand
TTAATCAATGCTCACCATTTTCACCCACCTGTTAACTATTTTCAGCCACACTACCTGCTGTGCTTCAGAAAGCTTACTTTGATTTTGTTTTGTATTTGCTGTTCCTTCTGGCTAAAACGTTCTTCCTTTAACATCAACGCAAAGCTAACTCCTATCATTCAAACATCCGTACAAGTAGTGCTTTGTTACACTGCTGATTACTCCACTAATGACATGTCATTCCTGTTGTATTTTATGTCTGAAATAGTATTTATAACTTTGCCTACTTGTCTATTCTCAGCTTCTTCTCATTGAATATATGCCCCATTAAAATTCCAATACTGCATCCCAAATACGTAAAACAATACTTGGTATTTAATAATAATAGCTAACATTCTGCCAAACATTTAGGGTTCTCTAAGTATTATCAGTTGTCCTCTCAACCACCTAATGAGATAGATACTATTACTTTTCACTGAACAGAAAGGAATAAACAGAGATGGTGAGCCTGTAACTTAAATAACTTGTCAAAAGGTCACAGAGCAGAATCTGTGACCCAGTCAGTCCTGCTCTTATCCGGGATACACTACCAACCTACCTCTCACAGTAGGCATAAAGGAAGCATTACAGAACTTGTTAAAAAATTAATTTTCGTTAAGAGGAAAGAGGCAGGGAAGCCCCTGAGGTATGGTGTAATAGCATTTGACTGCTAACCAAATAGTTAAAATCTAAAGCCCACAGCTACTCCAGGTAAGAAAAAAAAAAGACCTGGGGATCTGTTCCCATACAGATTTCAGGCCAGGAAAGAAAGCTGTTTTACTACCTTGTAAGATTACTGTAAGCTGAATCAAAGCAAGAGCGTACGACTTACCTTAGTGATATAGCTCATCTACAGCAGTGTACCTAAACTTTATCATAGCATAGTAAACACATATATATGTACATATATATATTTGCAATAAACCAATGAATCACTGCCACAGGAACAGGTCTGGGGCATTTGGACCTGGCCTACTTTGAGAACCCAGATCACATCATCTTTGCAAATGTGTAATCCATTCTAGACTCTGCAAAACTGCCAACTACAGTCCTCTTAAAAACGGGCTAGAACACAAATCAGTTTTAGAATCTACTGTTCTAAAAGCCCGGCATAAAAAATTGGCCAAAACATTTGTATACGTGGATTATTATTATCACTTACCTTAGCAAACATTGGCTCATATCAGTTGTTATCAACTACGACCTAATTTTTTCTAATAAAAGCGAACCGAGTAATAGATACTGTCATGGATCAAACTGTGTCTCTCAAAGAGTCCTGATGGTTCAGTGGTTACACGCTGGGCTAATGGCAACGTCAGCAGGAGTTGCAGTCTGGGAACCACAGGGAAGTTCTATTTCTGACCCACTGGGTTTCTATTAATTGGAATCGCCTTGAGGGCAGGGGTTTTGAGCCTGAAGTTAGGCCGTAAATTCACAGTACAGTGTGTGTGGTTGTCCTCCATTTTGTCATCTGATGGGGTCCATTTGTGATGTGTTGTAAACTCCGGTCTTTTTACCTGTGATTCATGATCCAATTTTACAGTGAGTTGGTCCATTACTATTAATGAGAAAGAGTGAAATAAAAAGCAACGAAACCCACTGGTATGACTGAAAACGATTTTGCTAGCAACTGAAACTCTCTCCCTTGATTTTGGACTTAAAAACTAGGGAAAATGAGACTTAAGTACCATCAGAGCTTTTAGAATAGCTTTCTAAAATGGCAAAAAGCTTCCACTATCTTCTAGCACCGGGGATAACAGGTTTACCCATTATGAAGCAACTGAAAATATAGTTCAAAGTACCATTAAAACTCTCAAACTAAATCCATTGATAGAAATTACGCTCCTTAGGCGGCAACTGCTGCCCACGGTGGTTCCCGAGACTGTGAATATTTAGGGAGCAAACATACTCATCTTTCTCTGATGAGCAGCTAGCTACACGGTTTGGCCGGCCAAAGAATGGAGAACGCACTACGCCACCGGGAATCATTGCAAAGGGCACCAAAAAAAAAAAAAAAAAATCCAACACAAAGTGCCTTTGGGTCGATTCCAACTTACAGCCTTATGGGCAGAAGAGCGCCTTCCCTTGAGTTTCCGACGCTGTGAATCGTTACAGGGGCACCACCTCATCCTGCTGCCACAGAGGGGAGGGGGGCGGGGGGGGCTTCGAACCGCCGACCTTGCGGTGAGCCGCCCGCCGCCTCCAGGGCCGTAGGCCCCCTGCGCACCCTGGGGACGAAGAACTAAGAACCCCGAGGTCGGCGGGGGCCCGCGCCTGGCCGTGGTGGGGAAGCAACCGCTCGCCAAGACGGAGCGTCCGAAGACGCCCATCCCGCCCGCCGCCCTCCTTCGCGGGGAAGTGAAGAAAATGAAAAATTAGGGAACCAGAGCGGCGAAGTTGTGTGTTCTTCTCCCAACTTTCTCAAACCCAAACAAACCGCCATCAGGAGGCCTCCGGGGGTTCAGACCGCGACGGAATCACGACTAACTGCCCGCGGCTAACGCTTTCCCCGGGGAGCGCGGCGGGCGGAGGAACGGACGCGGCGGCGGCGGCGCGCCGGGCCGGGCTTCCCGGGGAGGAGGGGGCGGGGAAGGTGCTGGGCCCCGGAGTTGTAAAGTTCGCCCCGAGACTCGAGTCGGGACTCTGGGCGGGAGCACCCCCACCCCCCCCCCCCGCCACGGAACTGCGAAAAGCGCGGCAAGGGGTGGGAGAGGCACTTTCTCGGGAGGAAAAGCCAGAGCGCCCCGAGCCCGCGCCGTCACACCCACCCCGCGTGCCCTCGGCATCGCCGGGGGCCCACTCGCCTCGGCCCCTCGGCCTCTCGCGCTTTTCCCTGCCCGCCCGAGGGGAGAAGCCGAAAGCCGAAAGCTCAGGTCCCGCCTGCAGCCGCTCGTTTCCTCGCGGCCATAACCGTCTTCTCACCTGCCGGCCCCCCAGGACGAGCAGGACGCCGCTTCCCTCTCACGCGCAGCCACGAACTCCGACTCCTCCATCGCCAGTTTAGACTCCAGCCGCCACCGCCGCCGCCGGCTACTGAGAAAGCAGGAGAAGGGGCGGGAGCGCGGGGGGTCAAGGGGCAGGCGGTGACGTCACCGGAGGGGGCGGCACCAAGGAGCGCCGAACCGACCGCGCTTTCCCGTCAATCCCAGGGGCATCCTCGTTTCCGGTTTGGGTGTGGCCACGGGGCGGGCTTTGCCGCAGGTGACTGTAGGAAGCGCGCAGTCGTTCTGTGTCTCGCAGACATATATGGGAGGGAAGTAGTGACGTTTCGCGTCACGTGTGGCTCAACGGCCGAGCGTGCAGGCTAGTGCTGACCCGTTAGCGAAGTGATGGGATTGCGTAGCAAAATTCTTTGTATTTTATAGCAAGATGAAGAAACCTCGTAATTTTGTAAATGAAAAACTAAAAAGATTATTAAAAGAAATAGTAGAAATACCCAGCCCAGGATTCAGTTTATTAAAATTATCCATTTAATAAGTGATTTGGTGGCCACCTACACGTTAGGCACTGTGCTGGACACCAAGGGCACGCTGGTGCAGAGTAAGAGAAGTTGACAGGAGATTTCGACCATAATCCAACCCCGACCCAACCCAGAGCAGTCAGTGACCAGGAGACGCGTTGACTGTACGATAGAGTTTCCCCATATTGTTTCCAAGCTGTCATTTTTTAGAAATGCTCACTGTGACATCTTTATCCTGTTGGGGAGTTGGTGGCTTTTGAAGCACTGATTTTTTTTTTTTTTTTGGTTAGCAATCTCCTCCCTACAAGGAACTGTATCTAGCAAGGTGTACAGATACCATAGACTCATGTGATTTTTAGGATGAGGGTATCTAGTTGGCTCCTCTCATTTTATGGATAAGAGATTCCTATTTCAAAAGACTTGGTCCAGGTCATAGATGTACAGACATTCAGATGAAGTACCCCAACACACGTCTAAGACCTAACATAATTATCTCTACGGACTTCCTGTTTAAACTTAATTTGGACCCAATGTTAGAATTTGTTTTTCATTTTAAATAATATTGTATATTGGTAGAGATGCCTGTATGATAAAAAATTTGTATTTTTTATTTAGGAGTACACATGTATACTTTAGGAGCCCTGGTAGCATAGTGGTTATGAATTCGTTTGCTAATCATGAGGTCAGGAGTTTGAAACTACCAGCCACTCTCTGTGAGAAAGACGGGCTTTTCTACCTGTCCAGAATTATATATAGGCTCTGAAACCCACAGGGTTCCTGCCAGATCCTATGGGATCATTTTGAGGCAGAGCTGACTCTAGGTCAATGAGTTTGGTAGGTTTTCAGAAATGTAAATGTTTAGGAAGTTTAGAGATACAGCTACATGTGTGTATGCATATTATATACACATATAGGATGTCTATTCCTGGCTAGCGATTTACTCTCTTTACCTCCCACCTCTGGTAAACATCCCTTTGATTTCTGTTAGTGTGCAAACCTTTTCTTGACTTTTAAATAGTGGTCTCATACAGTATTTGTTCATCTATGACTAAAAGCAAAAATGCACTGCCATTGAGTTTTTTGGGCTTTGTAAATCTTTACCGAAGCGCACAGCCTCATCTTTCTCCCAAGAAGCACCTCATGGGTGTGAATCACGGCTCTTTTGATCAATAGTCCAATGCTTCTATGATTACGATTAATTTATTTTATGCAGCACAATATCAGAGGTTCAATATGCTTTGTGCCATTTTGGAGAATTAGAAGTACAATTTTACTTAATAATTCTTCCATTGATGGGAATTTAGGGTGCTGTGAATACTGTGATGAACAAGGTCAGGCATATATTTATTCACATCATAGCCTGTATTTCTCTAGAAAGAAGAAAGTTATAAAATTTATTAGGTTGATGATTGCAAAACCTTTTAATAATGAACTGTTAGATTGTGTGATAGTGAATTATATATCAAGACTGTTAAAATCGTTTGTTTTTACAGTCTGTTTTAAATTGTGTATTTTAACTTATTGTGTATTTAGTTTCACATTTATTTAGAGGAATTAATTGATACTTATGGCTGATAGTGATTTTCACCTAAAAGATAGTTCTAGCCTGTTCTTTCAAGAAAAAGAAAACACAAACACAAAACCAACTATTGCTACTCCTCTCACCTTTAAATATCAATTAGCTAAGTATTTTGGGAAACTGAGCACTATTCCCCAAGATGAATTGCTTCCTTAAGGTGTTCAGTGCAATCCCATTTCTCTCTGGTTTAGAGGTAGTCTAACGTCCCAGTTCTGGTCAATTTAAGAAAGTCTCAGTGTTCTCAGAAGAGATACAAAACGGACAAACAGCCTTTCTTTTTGCTCCGGAGGCTTAACGTGAAACAACCAAATGAAAGAAAAGCCTCATTGAGACGAGCAGTGAACTCAGAGCTCTTGTTACTGCTGATAAAGGTTTAAAGCCTGGAGCAACAATTTAGAGAAAATTAAAGAAATGTAAAAATTAGAAGAGAGCACCATGTGGAGACCAAGAGTAACTCAGACTGTATCCATGGCATCCTGTTTGAAATTAGCAGAACGAATATAGACTTTTTACTTTGGAATTTTACTCTGGGGAGTTACATACAGATAATTTTACATTGACGTGGGTTTCAGCTTAACTGAGGGAACAACTGTTGACCTTGAGCAAGCGAACAAAACCCCTTGGGCCCCTCTGAGGCCATCTTTGTTGACAAACCTGAAAGCATTACCTAGCCTTTTGTTCACAACAATCAGGTAAATGGAAGATTTTCCAAGCTATCTAACCCTTCCAGGTGACACCTGCATTCAACTTGTTTTCGTTGAGCAATGTAGCAAGTCTATAGAGAATGCATTGACTAAAATAACTTGCTACATTCTGAATTCATCAGCTCTGCATGCCTACTTTTGGACTTCCTGTAACAAACAGGATGAAAAACACCAGTTCAGATCTCACATACCTGTTATTGTAGAAAACATAATAATAAAGAGTGATGCTTATAAATTATACCAACAGATAACATTTATTGTGTTTATTTCTCATTACAAATGCAATATGTGTTCATTGTGGAAATTTGGTTTACAAGAATTTATTTAGGAAGAAAATAAAATTTTATCACTCAGCTTTATTTACATTTTTTGCATGTATTCTTTTATTGCTCATATGCATGCAACTGTATGTTATATAACTTTTAAAATTGAACTACTTGACGAAGTTTTTTAACTTGCTATAACTGTAAAAATGATAAGTGAGATTAAAAGTCAAACATATTTAGTTTCATATTGACACCATTTATTATAATTAAACAAGCCCATTGCATTGATTCAACATTTGAAAAAAATTAATTTGCATAATATTTAATTGCCCTAATTAAATACTATATTTTTGTAGCTATTAAACAAATTTGGAGAGTAAGTTACATTTGGGGAAAACCTAACTCACTTAAACTGATTACTCTCCTTAGAAGATAATATCGAGTCATGCTTCCTCCTTTCCCTTTTCCTGCCATTTTAAAACTATACTATCTGTCTCTCATGCTGAAATCAAATCTGTATAATCATTGTTCAGTTCATTATCATTAGTTCTTTACTAAATTGAGTTGCTGAAAAACGCTAACATTTTGCAAGTTTTATAGACAAAATTAAAAGCGGAAACAATATTATTTGTTAAAGAAAAGTACAAATCTCTCTGCCATCCTGTCAATTCTAACTGATAACAATCCTACAGGACAAGGAAGGACTGCTGGGATTCTAACAGGAGTAGAAAGTACCCTCTTTCTGTTGTCGAACAGGAGCTGCTGGTATGGATTGCTGACTTTGAGGTTAGCAGCCCAACACATGACAGCTATGCCACCACGGCTTGTTTTAGACCAGAAAGAACAAACCACAAACACTTCCAGTAAGTTGATTCTGACTTGTAAAAATCTAATAGCTAGAGTAGAATGCTCCCATGTAAAGTGGTGACCAGATTTTAAATGGGACACCATTGACTGGGGGAGTTGGAGGGGTCTTGATTAAAAATTTGGTCTATATGAAGCAACAAAAAATTTCATAGAATGCAAAAATAGTATTGTAATATATTTATTTTAATTTTCATACGCCACGGGACATTGTTAAATTGTTAAAAAGGACGTCTGGTCACCTTACCCATAGGGTACCAAGGCTATAAATTTTTCAAGAAGCAGACTATCATGTCTTTTTGTCCTGCAGAATAGTAATTGCATTGAGTTGAGTAATTGCAGCTGAGTTTTTTTATTCACTATAGCTCTTTTCCTTTGCAGAACGCTTGTTTTTATCCTAAGAATCTCTATCTTTTATTAGTAGATTGTAAGTAGAACAAAATATCAAATATAAAATACTTTATGTCTTTCATTTAAATGTCAAAATGATTTTTAAAGTTATGAATTTTAGTTTAAATCCACATCTATATTATCACTTATGTGCCATATTATTCACAGTATATTTGTGTGAATACACTGTGTGAACGTTTTCTCTACACATGTAAGAGAGTTTCTGGGTTTGAGAAGGATAATTTAATAAATTATAACAGTATAATTTCATTATCACATTATTTTGCATGTGTTTAAGCATGAATATTATGATGTTTAAGGCAATATAGCCTTAAAATATAAAAAGCCAATCATGAATTCTTTTTCTGTGTCAGCGTGCCTTTGACAATGTGGTAGCCTATAAGCACTCTCAGGCTGTTTTTGTTTTTGTCTTAACTTTTTATTATGAACTGGGTTAAAGGTTTACAGAGCAGAACAGCTTTCTATTCAACAATTCATATACATTGTATTTCAGCTCATTTTTTTGCAATTCCTTTAATGCACCTATGTATCCCACTTCCTTCCTACATTTACATTTGTCTTTCTTTTCTAGATTTTCTGAACTTTGGCCTTGGGTAAATGTCTTTGGTTGCAAATGCTTTATTGTTTTAAGGAATGTGTCCCTCTCTAGTGCTAATATTTCTGTATAGACTAGTCTACTCTTTGACTGAAAATTTAACCTTGGGAGTGTGTTCATTTCCAGACTTGAAGGGTGACTAAGGGCCATAGTCCCAGGACCCACCAGTCCTATTATGTCAATAAGCCCTTTTGGATTTTGAGTTTTTCTCCTATTCTATCCAGGATTTTCTTAATATCCCTTATAGAACATTTGATAGTGGTTGGCAGGCACCATCGAGTCCTTCTGATGTTACTCTAGTGAAGGCTGATGTTCTCATGGTTGTTTAGCCCATCAGACTAATTGTTTCCATCCATCTTATATTTCCATCACTCTTCTTTCCTTCAGAAAGACCAATAGTTGTACCTTAGATGGGTTTTCATGAGCTTTTTTGTTTGTTTGTTTTGTTTTTGGGGGGGGCATCATTGCCCTCAGGTGGTGGGAGTAGGAGGCCCACCCTTTGCTCCGTGGAGCTGGAATCGAACCTCCATCCCAGTGGGCCGCAGTCCTGTGCACAAACACTACGCCACCAGGGCTCAGCCTTTCATGAGCTTTTAAGACCCCACTCACTACTCACCAAACTAAGGACATAGCGCATTGTGGATTGTTAGGCCAATAAACTTTGGTTTCCCCTCTTGAGGCTCCATACCCAGCAAGTCATTCCTTCAAAGGATTTGGTTGTCTCTTAAGAAATTTTCACAATTTGTCCCTTGTATGCATATATTTACAGCAAAGGCAAATATCCATGTACAATGTCCTCTTCCAATCACATATCAGAATACTGTTTTTAAATATATAAAGAGAACACAAATGGGAGTAAAGGAAAGCAAATTACATTGATAACGTAGTTTTGTATGTGAACCATAGATTATAGACACCTGTGTCAAGGTTTTGAATAGCCCTTTAGTTTGTGTGTTGAAAAATACCTGCTTGACAAAACACCCAAGAGAATACTTTCTTGACTGTATAAGACATAAGTTGACATATATTCTTTAAATTTATAGATGTTAAAGTTCTTAGATTGTTCCTTGTGTAAATGTGATATTTTTTGCTTTGAAATCCAGTAGAAGGTTTTGTCTAGTTTAGGAATAAATGTTCACAGTCATGGAGAAGGATCATTTTGCTATCTAGATTCTTTTGTCAATATGCATGTATCTAAGTTTGACTTTTAGCACACTACAGATTTTGAGCCTTATCCAGTTCAACTGTTGAGCTAAGCCATAAATTGATTAATGGAAAGTTTGAGTTTAGTAATATGTATGTGTGTGTGTGTGTGAAAGTATAGAAAGAAGGCACACAGTAATGGTAAACATAGAATTGGTGGAGATAGATTGGGAAAATAATGTAGGATTGGGAAAAAAATCCCCACGATAATATTAATGAAGCTAAAAGAAAAAGAACTCATATAAGAGAAGAAAAAAAAAAGGAAAAGACTTAACAAAACTTTAGGTAGCCTTTTACTTTCCATAATTCCCATGTCCTCATCTTTTATGTGGTACTAGTGGGGCTAGATATTTCACATGGATCTAATAATATATTAACTTAAAAAAGAATGTTAAAAATGTTTATGTCTTTTAATTTACTTTTCTTGCTTTTCTCATTTAACTGTTGTTATACTTCATTGTTTACATCCCCGTCCCTTTTTAATGGAATGAGCAGATACTGGCCTGAAATAAAAGAACTACCATTTTGTAGACATATTTTTAAAAGTATATCACTTAATGTGACTACAGACAGATTTACAGGGATGTGGTGTTTGTTTTTCTGTTGTGTAGTCATCTTTGATGTCCTTTCTTACCTTTACATCTTGAAACTGTACTTTTGCCTATAGAATATCTTTTGGTACCCCAAATATCCTTTGTTTGTGCACAACTCTTGGATTTCTTACTGATTTTTTCAGTAATGTATGAATTATAAGTTTTAGTAAAGTCAAGATAAAAAAAATCCCCCATATTATTCAAACAAGAAAATATTGTACATGATATGTAATCAATATAGGTCTTGATTGTATCTAAAAATACACATTCTTGTCACAGTTAATTACTGCAGACTTCACAGACTAAACAGGTAGAGAAATTGTCTGAACCTTTCTTCAAATTTTAATCCCTCTAAAACCCAACCCCCTTTAAAACTTTCTATCTTGTGCTATGTTAAGAAAGGGTAAGACAGCATTACTCAAAAGTCTTGGTGCTGGTGAAGTGGTTGATAAGTTTGGTTGAAGAGTAGTCCAAATTTCAGAATGCTTGAGGACCATAGATTAGAGTCACAGAATCTAATTTTTCTTAACCAAAGGAGGGAAGAGTCATGTTCATTTTGTCTTATGTTATTATAACATAAAATTTTAATTGCCCCCAAGCTCTTTAAAAAGATTCTCTAAGGCTTGCAGATGATAGGAGTGCAGATTTACAATTTGATGTATCTTTACTATGGACTGTGGCTGTGTTAACGATTTAATCATTATAATTTGTAGCATACGCTACATAGTTTGCACTATAATAGAGTACAAGGAAAAAGTGATGAAACTCAACTCAGAAATAGAAGAAAGTAATTCAGAAGTTTGTTGATTAAAATAAGCATGTCAGTCTATTTTCCAGAAGGTCTTTTTTTTACTTATAATGGAGGATGTGATATTACGGTTTCTGAAAAAGTAGGATAAATTAGCCTTCAATCCTGCTTTGTTTGCATGTGAACGTGCTGCATGTGCCCTTTAAGTTTATCATGTTCATTTGGAGGAATTCATTACCCTGCCCTTTCTTTCCATAATCTACCAATTACAGAGAGAAATATCCATATATAAGTGGATCAAAGCAGGGATTTAAGAAAGCAAAAAGAAAAAAGAAGTGATTTACTGGGTCAGAAACCTTGTTTAACATCTCAGGATCAAACCAATACCAAATTCCTAGGAAATAGTAGGGAGTCCAGCAGACAGTAAACGAAGTGGCAAACACAACCGTCATCTTTAGGGTCCTCAACCTTGCTTTGGGTATATTGTTCTTGGATTGATTCAGTTGTAGTTCTATTAGAGAGAGAAACAATAGGTTTTGAATGACTATTTTTTCTCAAAAAATCAAAATAGACAAAAAGGAAGACTAAAATCCCTAATTCAACCTAGTGAATAAAAATGCAAGCAAATTTACATTCATTCTACAGTGATAATTGAATGGTAATTTGTTTTACATGTATGTTTTTGTCCCACATTTTCCACTCTGCCATTCATTGTCTAGAAAACTTTAAAGATGGTAAAGGAACCCACTCCAAATCCAGTCAATTCTGGCTCACAGAGACAAGGATAGAAACCTGCCCCTGTGAGTTCCTGAGATTTTCACTGTTTGTTTCAGCCCTGCCTTTCTGTCAAGTAGATGCTGGTGATTTTGAAATGCTGACCTTGAAGACTGCAGCCAAACTCGTAGTGCTCTTAAAATTTTCACTAATCTGGATTTGAAATATACCAAGCTGAATCACTTGGGGGTTGATTCTGATTCTTAGTTACACTAGAGGGACAGAAGAGTAACTATCCTAAATGGTTTCCACTGTTGTAACCTTTACTGAAGAAGACTGCTATGCTACATCATTCTCCTTGCACCTACTCAGTTTCAACCACTAACCTTTGAAATAGAGGAGTACTCACATTCTTGAAACACAGGTTGAAAAGAATACGCTAAAATTGAGTTTAATCCAGAATTTGTAATTATGTTCCCTAAATCAGCATCTTTCCACTCACCCTAATAAAAACCATGCATAAATCAAAGTACGTTGCCCCAAATTATCTTTCTCGATTATATGCTTCTTTCTAGTTTGTCCAGAGCTGTTTAGTTTTGTCCACATCTATCTTAAGGAAGTACTTTGGAGAGGTGAAATTAATTGTTACCACTCTTCTATCCATTGTCATGCTAAGTTTCAACAAATGATCAGGTGGGACTATGCACCTGGGATTTGTGACACTCTAATAGAGTAAATTGGCTAGTTTTGACATTCTGCTGAACATAAAGAGAGCATTTCAGAAGCAGGACAGGACAAGCAAGAATGAAAAAATGAGAAGTGAAGCATGCCTGAGGTCCTTAAAGTGGAAAGAATAGTGTGGTGACCTTAAGATAGAGTAAAGGAGCCACACAGAGACTGGGAGGCACAGTGGCAGAATGAGTGCTGCTGAGTGTCATTCAGCAGGAGTGTCATTCAGTTGGCTTGCAAAGCAGAATGATCTTGGGAACTTATTAGCTCTAATGGAGCTTTCTACCAATTGCCCAAGCAGAGAAGGGCTAAGGGACAGTGTGGCTGAGAAGTCAAGGACCAGAGAGAGCCATACCTACCAGTATTGCAGAGATGTCCTGTAGACAGACAAAAGACTGTATCTTTACAATTCTGCAACCTTTTAGCTTCCCTAATAAACTGTAATAATTGTGAATATCATCTGGGAGTTCTATGTAGTCATTGCAATGGATTATGGAACCCCATAGAAAAGTGTTATGTTACGGATGACAGTGTCAGAATAAGGTAAAAAGTTAAAGCATAAAGACATGGCTGATGTCTACCTCATAGGAATCATTTTTCAACAGATATGGCTTCTATACCATTTCCTCAGGTGCCCTCAAGTTAGTTCCAACTCCTAGTGATTCCTAACACAAACAAATCTGCCTTGTCTGATCAGAGCACATGAGAGCAAAGGAAGGGGGAGGGAGAGAGAGTGGAGCATGTCCTGGCCCACCTACCTTTGAGGGTGATATCCTGCCTCAGAGCAGTGAATGCGCAGAGAGGACAATATGGCTGGCTCCACTATGAGAGACAACATTCCTCACTGACCCATAGCCCTACAGAGGTCAACTCTTGAGACCAGTGTGGGAATCATGCCTGATCTGACCCCACCATACCAAACCAAAACATTAAGGACTTGCAACAGAACTGCAAGGGGAACAGAGTAATGAAGTCCCCAGGGTCTATTTTGTCCCCCAGGGTCTATTTTGGGGCCAGGGAGTAGTCCCCCATTGGACTCGACCAGAAAACACTCCTAAAGGTCAACAAACAGACCTTGAACTATGTACCAGTTTTTCTTTTTTTTTTTTTTTTTTGGTCATTGTTTTGTTTTCTGTTGTTGCTTTGTTTTGATCTGTCTTGTTTTTTGGGTGCATATTATTCCTGCAGGTCTATTTTGATAAGATAGGCTGAATAAATAATATGGAGGAGAAAACAATGGGACTGATGGTTCTGGGGGGACATGGGAGAGTGGGAGCTAGGGGGAAGGAAATGGTGTTAACTAACCTTGGGATAAGAGAACAACAAATAATCCAAAATCAGTGCCAAGGAGGGTGTAAGAGGCCTGGTAGGGCTTGATTTAGGGCAATGTACCAAGAGGAATTACTGAAATACAAATGAAGGCTGAGCATGATAGTGGGGCAAGAGGAAAGTAAAAGAAATAGAGGAAGGAACTAGGAGGCAAAGGGCTTTCATAGAGGTCTAAATACTGGCATATACATATGTAAATATATGATGATGGGGAAATAGATCTATGTGCATATATTTATAGGTTTAATATTAAGGTAGCAGATGGACATTGGGTCTCTACTCCAGTACTCCCTCAATGCAAGAACAGTTTGTTTTATTAACCTAGCATTCCATGATGCTTACCTTCCCAACTTGATTGCTGAAGACAAAGAGGATGCATAAGCAAATGTGGTGAAGAAAGCTGAGGGTGCCTGGCTATTAAAAGATATATAGTATTGGCTGAGCCCTGGTGGCGCAGTGGTTGTGTGCAGGACTGTGGCCCACTGGGTTGGAGGTTCAAATCCAGCAGCAAGGCTGAGCCTTCTACTTCCACCACCAGAGGGCAATGATGCCCCAAAAACCAAAAAAAAAAAAAAAAGATATAGTGTCTGAGGTCTTATCAAAGGTAAACAAGTGGTCATCTAATTTAGAAGCCACAAAGCCCACATGGAAGAAGCACACCAGTTTGTGTTATCATGAGGTGTGGAAGGGATCAGGTATCAGGCATCAAAGGGAAAAAAAATCATATAATTGTGAATGAGGGAAAGTGTGGAGTGGGGGCCCCTAAGCATATCTGTAAGCAGCTGGACACCCCCTTTCATAAGGGTCATGGAGAGAAGATGAGCCAGTCAGGGTGCAGTGTAGCAATGATGAAACATACAACTTTCCTCTAGTTCTTAAATGCTTCCCCCCTCCCACTATCATGATTGAAATTGTACCTTAAAAATATGGCTAGACCAGAGGATGTACACTCGTACAGATAGGAAATGGAAGCATGGGGAATCCAAGACAGATGATCCCTTCAGGGCCAGTCGTGAGAGTGGTGATACTAGGAGGGTGGAGGGAAGATGGGGCAGAAAAGGGAACCAATTGCAAGGATATACATATAGCTCCCTCCTTGGGGAATTGTCAACAGAAAAGTGGGTGAAGGGTGACATCAGTCAGTGTAAGACATGAAAAAAATAGTAATTTATAAATTGTCAGTGGAGAGGGAGGGTGAGGGAGGGAAAGGAAAAATGAGGAGCTGATACCAGGAGGTCAAGTTGAAAGCAAATGTTTTGAGAATGATGAGGGCAACAAATGTACAAATGTGCTTGACACAATGGATGGATGTGTGGACTGTGATAAGAGTTGTATGAGCCCCCAATAAAATGACTTATAAATAATCCGTCTTGGAAGAAGTACAGCCAGAGCGCTCCTTAGCGCCTCCTTAGGCAAGGATGGGGAGACTTCATCTTACATTCTTTGCACACGTTGTCATGAGAGACCAGTCTGTGGAGAAGGACATAATTCTTGGTAAACTGGAGGGGCAGTGAAGAAGAGGAAGGCCCCTGAGGAGATGGATTGAAACTGCAGCTGCAACAATGGGTTCAAGCATAGCAACAGTTGTGAGGATCGTGCAGGACCAGGCAGTGTTTGGTTCTGTTGTGTGCAGGATGGATACTATGTGTCAGGTCCGACTCCACAGCACTTAGCAACAGCAAAACAACAGCGCTTACCCTAGGAACAGCAGAAGGAAACACTTCCGGGTCTTGTGGCGTCAGACTTGTTTTGTTCAAGCCTATTGTAAGCCATCTTCTTGATGATCCTTCTCATTTCACTCCTCCCTACCAAGCATGATGCCCTCTGGAGGAAATGATCCCTACTGGTAGCATAGCCAAACTATATGAGATGAAGTCTTTCCATCCTTGCTTCTAAGCACCATTCCTGTTATACTCTTCCCACTACAGATTTATTCACATCAATAAATCCCTTAAAGTTCAGAGGCTACACCTCTGTGGGAAAAAATTTGTTATATTTTAACTAAATTGCTGACTTTAGCAGTTAGTTTGCCTAAAAAAAAAAGTATCACTTGGGCCCTAATGGTAAAATGCTGAAGTACTGAAGTGCTTAAAATTTCTTCTATTTCATAAACCAGAACTGCTATTTTTTTCCTTGGGCATCACTGCACTCTGGTGGGAGTCAGAGGCTCAGCCTTGCTCAGGAGAGCTGCTGCTGGATTTGAACCGCTAAGCCAGTGGGCCGCATTCCCACACTCAACCACTACGCCACCGGGGCTCAGCACCACCATGCCAGCGGGGCTCAGCCAGAACTGCTATTTTAAAATGAAAATTTTAAATTTTGTTATATAGGTCAAGCTATCTTAAAAAAAAAACGCACAATAAACTATGGGTAAACTTGAGAAGAAAGGGAATTCCATTCCCTTCATTGTTCTGAGAAGAATATGCACATGGATCAAGAGGCAGTTATGTGAACAGAACAAGGGAAATATTGTTCAAAATCTGGAAAAGTGTGTGACAGTGTTATATCTTCTCAACATAATGTTTCAATCTTTATGCTGAGCAAATAGAGAAGATGGTTTATATTAAGAAAATTGTGGCTTTAAGATTGGAGAAGGTTTTATATTTTTGATCATTTATCGGGGGCTCTTACAGCTCTCAGAACAACCCATATATCACTTGTGTCAAGCATATTTGTACATATATTGCCATCATCAATTTCTAAATATTTACTTTCTATTTGAATACTTGGTATCAACTCCTCTTCCCCCTTCCTCCCCCATCTCACCCTTGTGACTCCTTGATAAATTGTTAATTATTATTGTTTTCATATCATACAGCCTCCGCTCTCCCTTCCCTACATTTCTGTTGTTCATCCCCCTGGGCAGGGGTGGGGTGTAGGGGTGTGGAGGCCCAGAGGTGGAATTATTTCGGTTCCCCCATCTTCCCTTCCTCTCCCCACCTTCCCACTATCCTCCTGTTATTACTTTTCCTGTTACTATTTCTGTTCCTAGGGGTATCTGACCTGGATTCCATGTGTCATGAGTTCTTATCTATACCAGTGTACATGCTCTGAATAGCCAGAACTGAAAGGCAGGACTGGGGTCATGATGGTGGAGGGTAAGGAAGCTGCAAAGAACCATGGGAATATTGTGTGTTTCATTGGTGCTCTGCTACACCTTAGTTGACTCATTCATTCCTTGTGACACTTCTGTGAGGGGATGTACTCTTGTCTACAGATGGTGTTGGGGTCTCTGCTGTGACCCCCCCCCCAACAATATGCATTTTATTGTTGTTGGAGGTCTTCTGGTGTCTGTTACTTGATTCCATCAACACATGATCACACAGGCTGGTATGCTGTTTTCATGCTAGATGGCCACTTGGTTAACTTCAAGCCTTTAAGACCCTCTAATGATAAATCTCTTGTTAGCTGGGCACTATCAGCTTTCTTCATCACATTTGCTTATGTGCCTATTTTGTCTTCAGTGACCATGCTGGGAGGTTGAGCATCACAGAATACCAGGTTGTTAGAGCAAAGGGTTATTGTGTTGAGGAAGGGTGTAAGCAGAACCCAAAGTCGTCCACTTTTGGAGAAAGTTTTAAAAACCTGTGATATGTATATGGCACACACCTGCTTGCTGAATGTGAGATCTTGAAACACTTTCTGAAGAAGTGATACTTTCAATCGCCTTGTATGCATGTGACAGTTGAGCATTGAGTACGGAATATCGCCTAAGAATCGATGCATTTGAGTTGTGGTTAATGAGAAGCACATTGAAAGTACCATGCATTTCTAACAGGACAAGCAAATCTGTCTCAGATAAAGTATGGCCAGAGTGATCCTTAGAGGCAGAGATGGCAAGACTTTCTCTTATATATTTTAGACATACTGTCAGGAGGGACCAGTTGTGGGAGAATGACATCTTGCTTGATAAAGGGGTGGTGATAGGAACAGAAGAGGGCCTTCTGTCCTGCCTTCTAAGAGAATGAACAATGGGCACTGTGAAACAAGTTATGAACAGAGGACTGTGTGAAAACTGACTTGGCAAACACCTTAACCTTGAAGATCTAGTGAAAATCCTAATACAGGACTCTACTCAGAGATAATTTTGAAATATTCTGAGCAATGCTGACTAGAAAAAAAAGCTGAAACAAAAGATTCATAAACCTGAAAAATCAAACAGAACCACTGATTAAAAAGTTGCTTTATTTTTTGTGTGTGTGTGTGTGTGGGGGGGGAAGGCATCACTGCCCTCTGGTGCTTGTGGGAGCTACCCAGCACTACTCCTGAGAGCCACCGCTGGATTTGAACCACCAAGCCCAGGGGCCACAGTCCCGCACTCAACCACTTATGCCACCAGGGTTCAGCCCAAAAAGCTGCTTTAAAAAGAGCAGTGTGAAGAAGAGGAAAAAAAGCTGCTTTACCATTTACAGAGCAGCAGCACCTTCCCATTTGAAAGTACCATATAAAAACTAGAAGCAAACAAAGAAACAAACAAAAAACTAGAAGCATTCTCCTAGACAACGTCCCCACTTCAACTCTCAAGGCGGTACCTCCTCACCTCTGGACCGTATCTTATCTATGCTTATCTATTCTAACTAGAAAGAGGGTCCTGCTTCATTCCTTTCGAAATTACGCTATCCTTTAGTAAAACTGTGGCTTAACTTTTTGTGACAATATGCACATGTGTGTGTGAGTTTGGCTTACCCCCAAAACCTAACACAACACACAGGTTTGCAATTATTAATTCCCACGTGACCAATAGCCCAAGTACTGAACTTCACAGAGGATCAGCGAAAAAGAGGAAGGCCCTCAATGGGCTGCATTGTCGTGGTGGCTGCCACAAGAAGGGAGTTCAAGAAGGGGAACAATTCAGAGGATAGTTCAGGAGTGTGCAGTGTTTAATTATGTTCTGTATAGGGTCAGTATGGGTCAGAACTGACTCGATGGCATCAAACAAGAACAATAAAAAGCAGTCTTTTTTGCAGCTTCTTATTCATGGATCACTAAACAGTCAACGTACAAAGGAAAGCATTTATAATTTTACATGAATGAAATATTAATCATAAAATTAATTTTCATTAAAATGTCTGGATTTTTGTTAGACAAACTTAATTAGTATTTGCTAAGTCCCTTGATATATAGTTTATTCTTTTCACGTGTGATTTTACTTGTTTCTTAACATCTGTGCACCTAAGTAGGAGGCCTCATGAGATTACAAGTTGCTGACTATATGGTCAGTAATTCAAAATCATGAGCCACTCCTCATGATGAGGTTTTCTGCTCTTATAAACATTTCAAATCTTAGAAATCAATAGGTGTAATTTTACTCTACCCTATGGGGTCATGATGAATTGCAATAGACTCAAAGACAGTGAGTTTAGTTTGGTTTGGTGCACTTACATAATATTTAAGCAATTATTAATAGGAGAAGGAGCCCTGGTAGAGTAGTGGGCTATGAATTTGTGGCAATCATCTAATCTGGTGTCAATTTGAGCATTAAGAGTGTAGGGATAGAGTCTTGGTTGTAAATCTGGAGATAACCAATGAGACCTGTCTGTGCATGGCCTTCTCCTGAGAATTCTGGGAAATGTGGTAGTTTCTTCTGGGAGGCAGGAGATGCTATCTCTTGGATCACTCCCTGGGAGACATTGCAGCTCATGAGACACATGGCAGCCTGCTGATAAACCCTGAGCCCTGGAAACTGGAGGACCCATTGGAAGACACCTGCCACCTGTTTCTACTCCCACTGGATACACAAGATTCTGTACCCACTGGCCTGACTTTGTCCTGTTGTCATTGCATGTGCTTTGTGAGTCTGAAGAGGACTTTATAGATTGGTATCAGACATGTGGGCTAATATCGGACTTATGACCTTGGACTGGAATGGACTGGCCCAGGTTGTTTCTCAATGATCAATTGCTCTTTTATAGAAACCTCTTTATATATATATATATATATATATATATATATATATATTCCTATGGATTTGTTTCTCTAGTCTATCCAGACTAACACAGAGCTGTATTGCTAAATGCAAGATCAATAGTTTAAACCTGTCAGCTGGGAGAAAGAACAGAATTTTTTCTCTAAAGATTTACAGCCTTGGAAACCCAGAGGGGTAGTTCTGCTGTGCAACTGATATGGTTGCTATAGCCAAAATTCCCATGATGTGAGAGAGTTTAAAATCTCTATTAAAAAGCATCTTGGTGGGCCAAGCCCGTGTGGTGTAGTGGTTGAGTGCGGGACTGTGACCCACTGGCTTGGCGGTTCAAATCCAGCAGCAGCTCTCCAGGAGCAAGGCTGTACCTCCCACTCCCACCAGAAGGTAGTGATGCCCCCCCCCCAAAAAAAAAGAAAGAAAAAAAATTAAAAAGCCAATTACATTGGCTTAATGTAATAAAATCTGAAAAGGATTTTTTTAAAGAGGGGGGACTTTCTTGTACCCTTTTGAAATGTCTTCATATTTGGTTTACTGTTTTCTGAACAAGAGTCTCTGAGTATCACAAGAGGTTGAGCATCCCACCACTAGCCTGAATGCTTGAATGTTTGAACCCACCAAGAGGAGGCTTGGAAAAAGGGTTGACAGCATGCTTTCAAACGTGATCATCTTGGTTGTTTGCTTTGTTTGGGGTCTTTGATGCCTGATCCCATCAACATCACACGATCACACAGGCTGGTGTGCTTCTGCCACGTGGGCTTTGTTGATTCTCAGCTGGATGGCTGCTTGTTTATCTTCAAGCCTGTAAGACCCCAGATGCTATACATCCTCTGAAAGCTGGTAACCGTCAGCTTTCTTCACCACATTTGCTTATGGACCCATTTTGTCTTCAGTGATCATGTCAGGGAACGGTGAGCATCAAAGCGGGCTGTGTTAGTAGAACCAATTTTTCTTGTGTTGAGTGGAGGCCCAATGTTCTTCGCTACCGTAACACTTTATAAATAAGTATGTGAACACAGTTCTATTCTATCATTGTATGTCAATGTATTTATATACATAAATTCCTGTATTTGGACCTCTATAAATGTCCTTTGTGTTTGACATAATGCATATATGTATGGATTTTGGAAAAAAATTATAAGAGCCCCCAAATAAAATAAATTAAAATATCTTAAAAAGTCAGAATCTTGAAAGTTCTATGGAGTGCAGTTCTCCTCTGGAACACATGGGGTCAGAACTGACTCACTGTTTACATCATGATGTTTCTGCTGTGTTGTAACATGCCTGAGAGCGGAATCGCCAGTTAGACTTGTTTAATTCACCATGGTATTCTCATGAGTGATCAGAACACACACACACACACACGCACGCACACACACACACGGAATAAGTAAAAGATTGGATAAATATATTTAGTAATGTATTTAACTATTGCTTTTGGCTTGTCATTTTTGTTTTGTTTTAATACTTTTGCATTGTTCATATTTTTTAACTTCTGTTTGGGATTTCTCTCTATTTGTTTTTTAATCTTAGGCCCAATAGACCAGAATTTCTCAAGGATATGATTTTGAAAGTTAGTTGTTTTTGCAGTATACATAAATATATAGATGACCCCAACCAAACTGTCATACTGATGCGAATGAGGAAGGCCAGAATGGAAACCCAAAGTTAAAGTGACAGATGTCCTGCTTTTTAACAATTTAACAACATCCCACAGCATTTTAAAGTTAAAATAAATTTACTACAATACTGTTTTTGCATTCTATGAACATTTCTGTTGCTCCATATAGACCAAATTTTTTAATCAAGAACCTCCCGCCCCCCAGATCAATGATGCCCCACTTAAAATCTGGTCACTTTACCCAAAGCCCATCTGCAGACCACTGGACATTCCCTCACAGAAGGGCCACAAGGAAGGGATGAGCCAGACAGGGTGCAGTTTTGCAGCTACTGAAAACACAACATTCCTCTAGTCCTTTAATTTCTACCCCCCCTTCCCCTATCATGACCAGTTCTACCTTCAAAAATCTGGCTATACTGGAACATGTACACTGGGGCATATAAGAATTCTTGACACATGGAGTCCATGTCAGATAAACCTCTCAGAAACACTAATGGCAATCGCGATATCATGAGGGTCAGGAGTGGGGGGAAGGAGTAGTGGGAGGAGTAGGGGTAAGAAAGGGGGAAATGATCATAACGATCAACATATAATCCCCTCGAGGGAGATGAACAACAGAAATGTGGGTGAAGAAATTCTGTGGATAGGGTAATACATGAAAATAATAATTTATAATTTATCAAGAAATCATGAGGGTGTAAGGATAGGGAGGGAGGGAAAGAGCTGATACCAAGGGTTCAAGTAGAAGATTTTTGAAAATGATGATGGCAACACACATACAACTGTGCCTGATACAATTGATGTATGGATTGTTAGAAGAGCTGTAAGAGCCTGCAATAATATAATTTATATAAATCAATAATTTATCTCCTGAGTGAAGACTCTATAGTAATAGAATGGTTTCCCTGTTAAATTGTCACAGGTATAACTTAGGCACTAGGATAGTATTATTGCTTCTGTGTTTTTTGAAAGTCACTTCCAGATAGTCAAGCTTTCTCCCCGAAGCCACGAATTTTAATTTTGGGAAGCACACTTAGTTACTGCATGAAAAGAGGCAAAAATACATGTGTGAAGTTTTGGGTGACTAGTGTGTTACCCACTCAGGCACTCACTTCACACACACACACACACACACACACGCTTCGTATTTTGAGGTTCGAGGAGACTGGGCTCTGCAGGCACTGGGCGGATTGTGCTTTACCACCTTCTTGGAATCAGTTGCTGATAATAGTGTGGATGGTGCAAATGGTTAAAGCGCTGAGCCGCTAACTGAAATGTTGGCTTTTGTCATTTACCTAGAGACACTTCAGGAGAAAGTTCTGTCAATCTGTTTCCAAAAGACAATCCATTGAAAAATCTAGGGAGGACAGTCCTACTTTGACACCAAGGGGTCACCATAATCCAAATTGACACCATGTTAACTGCTTTTTAACTTTAAATGGCTTAATTGGAACCATTTGCAAATGTGTATCCTGATTTAAATGGGTTAATTGTTCCTCCATATTTAGTTCTTGAGTCTAAATTGAGAACAGGAGGAGATTAAATCAATCCATATGGATATACATTAATGATGATGAAAGTAGACACTCTTTAGGGTGCTTGCAAATATGAAATGCATTAATACATGTAAATTGCTAAAAACAGTCTCTGGTATTTAGTAAGGGCCATTCAACTGTAACTGTTGCTGTTTAGGGACTGTTCCACATTCAGAGCAAATCTAATGGATACGTACTGTGGGGATCCTGGTGAAGGACCCGGGTCAAGGTGAAGATGATTTTTCCATTGCAGATCAACATGATGAGCAGAGGGATGATGAAGAGGCAGCTGAAGGTAAAAAAGTTATAAAATGCTTGATGCCACCATTGGGGGAAACTGCAGTGGGTTGCACATTGAGAGAAAACATCAGTCTGTCCAGAAGTGTCTGCGACGTGGATCATCCTGAAGATGTATAGCTGTATGAAAAAATAAAAAAATTATGTCCCATACTTCAAATAGTATTTGCATTTCTCGAATTTCTCTGTCTTGCATTGGCATACTCTTCCAACACTTGATCTCAAAGCAATTGTTTGGGTCCATGGGATCATCCTTTTGACATACTAGAAAAAGTTATAGTAGATATTCACTTAAAATACGGGTGTGAGTTTGAATGAATAGGATTTGGGAACTTGAGAATTTTTTTTTTAATTTTAGGCCTCACTGCCCTCTGGTGGTGGGAGTAGGAGGCCCAGCCTTTGCTCCTGTGGAGCTGGAATTGAACCTCTATCCCAGTGGGCCGAAGTCCCGCGCACAACCACTATGCCACTAGGGGAACTTGAGAATTTTTATTTCCAATTTCCACAATAACAGCTGTGGGTCAAAATCCACATTTGCCTGTCAATTTATCATAGTGGGGTGGCTTGTGTGTTGGTGTGATGCTGGAAAATATGTCATCACTGGTATTTCGAAAAGGTCACCTATAGTGAAAAAGTTTCAGCAGAGCCTCCAAAAAAAGAACAGACTCTGAAGAGTGAATAGGTTGCTCCCTTCTGAGGATTTAGCCTTGGAAATCCTTATAGTCTGAATCAAGACATTGTCAGATAAAGAACACATAACAAATAGAAGCAGCACAGGGTCAGAGATGAGATGTGTCAGAAGGTGAGCCCCTCACAGCAGAAGACTTTCAAAACATGACTGAGAAAGGGCTGCCTTCTCAAAGTAGAGTCGACAGAAATTACCTCAATTGAGTTAACTTTTGGAATGTTGTGGTAGTTAGAAAATCTCCTGTCAACGTGTGAAGGGACAGACTCTAGCCTGTTAATCAGGTCACAGCCTGATGACCTCATTTGGAGGCTCAAGGAATATAAATAGTTCACTGGAGGCCAGAAACACTCTCTGCTTTGTCTCCTCACAAGACATTCCTGTTGACAATCCACATGGAGCTATGCTGATAGAGTCAGAGCCCTGGAGCTGGGGGAACCATATGAAGACCCATGTAACCGCTGAGATGCTTCCACCACCATTGGATCCACAAGACTTTCCACACTGGCCTCTGTTCTTCCTGTGTTCAGCATAATTGCATAGCTGTGTGTGAGTCTAAAGAGGAATTTATGGACTAGTATTGATATGTGGGGTAATATCAGACTGTTGGACTTGATCTGGACCATGCTGGAGTGTTTTTTTATTGAACAATTGTTTTTTAATATAAGGTTCTCTGTTATACACATATAAGTGTTTCTGAATTTTTCTAGTCAGCCCGGATGAAAGCAGAGATTAGTTGGCTAATGGGTCATCACTCAAAGTAAGAAGAAACAGATACAAATTCCAATTAACAATTTGAACTTGGAATATATGAAATATGCATCTAAGAAAATTAGAAGTAGTCAAAATTGAAATGCAACACATAGAGATATCATAGACTCCAGTGATCTGAAAGGGACTGGTATTGGCCATTTTGATCAGAGAATTATGTGATTTACTTTGCCAGGAATGGCAGACTAAAGAGGATTGCTGTTGAATTAATTATCAAAAAAGACATTTTAAGATCTGTCTTGAAGTACCATGCTATGATAGATTAATATCTATTTTCATACAAAGATATCTAGTCAATACAATGATTCAAATTGTACACAAACCACTAAGACTAGTGATGAAGAAGTTAAAGAATTCACTTATATTCTTAGTCTGAACTTGATCAAACATGCAATTAAGATGCCTTCATAACTACTGGCAATTGGAATGCAACAATTTTAAGCAAAGAGGGAAAAGGACTTGTTGGAAAATATGGTCTTTATGAAAGGAATCAAAGTTGAAAATTGTATGATAGAATTTTGCAATACCATCAATTTACATGTAACAAATACCATCTTTCAACAACAACAAAAAAAGCATCTATATGCTTGGACTTCTCCAGATGGAATACACAGAAGACAAATTGACTGTATCTGTGGGAGGAGATAATGGAGGAGCTTAACATTAGCTGCTAAAAACTGGCCCGAGACTGATTATGGGGCAGTCAATTGTTCATATATAAGCTCAGTTTGAAGCTGAAGAAAATTAAAACAGTCCACAAGAGTCAAAATATGAAGAATTTATTCTGCTTGAATTTAAAGAACATCTCAAGAACAGAATTAAACACTAAGAACAGAAGGGTTGATGAGTTGTGGAAGGATATCAAGGACATCATCCAAATAAAGGAAAAGGTCATTAAACAGGAAAGAATGAAAAGATCAAAGATGATGTCATAAAAGATTCTGAAATTTTGTCTTAATCATAAAGTAGCTAAGGCAAATGGAAGAAATTATGATGTAAAAAGCTGAATAGAAAATTTCAAGGGACAGTTTACAAAAACTAAAGTATTATAAAGAACAAATACCTAGTTAGGAAACCAAAAATGAAGAGCATATTCAGCATATCTTCATCTGAAAGAACTCAGGAAAATTTAAACCTCCAGTTGCAATCTTGAAAGATTCTATGGGTCAAAAATTGAACCATGTGGAAAGCATCAAAAGAAAATGGAAAGCATCAAATGAATCACTATACCAAAAAGAATGAGTCAACATTCAATCATTTCAGAGGTAAAATATTGCCGAAGCTCTTCAAACAACTTTTGCAATACATTGATAGCAAGCTGCTAGAGGTTCAGGTCAGATTCAGAAGAGAATGCTGAACGAGAGGGTAGCATTGCTAATGCCAGATAGATGTTGGCTGAAAGCAGAGAATACCAGAAAGATGTTTACTTGTGTCTTACTGGCTCTGTGAAGGCATTCAGCTATATGGATCATAAGAAACTATTTATAGTCTTCAGAAGAATAGGATTCCAAAACACTTCATTGTGCTTAGGGGGCACTTCTATGTGGATAAAAGGGCAGTTGTGGGAACAGAACAAGGGAATGCTGCATGGCTTAAAATCAGGAAAAATGTGCATCAGTGTTATATTTTTTTGCCATAAATATTCAATTTTTTGTTTAGAAAATCATCATAGAAGTTGAATTATATGAGGAGGAATATGGTATTAAGATCAGAAAAGATTTATTAATAACCTGAGATTTGCAGCACTGCTTGCTCAAAATGAGGAGATCTTAAAGTACTTGCTGATGAGGTTCAGATTACTGAACTCAGTATGGGTTAAAATTCAATGTCAAGAAAACCACGGGCTAAGCCCTGGTGGTGTAAGTGGTTGAGTGCGGGACTGCGGCTTGTGGGCTTGGTGGTTCAAATCCAGCAGCAGCTCTCAGGAGCAGCGATGGGTAGCACCCACGACCACCAGAGGGCAGTGATGCTGCTCCTCCCCCCCAAAAGATAACCATAATGTTCACAACTGGACCAAGAGACAATATGATAAACAAAGAAAAGATTGGAGTAAAGGATTTCACTTGCTTTGATCCACAACCAATCCTCATGGAAGCAGTAGTCAAGGGACTGAACGATTCATTACATTAGGTAAATCTTTTGTACAAGACTGCTTTAAAGTGTTTAAAAGCAAGGCTATTCCTATTGAGAATAAGAAGTGCCTGATATTTTCTATTGCCTCATGTGCTTATGAAATTCGAACTCTGAAGATGAATCAGTGCGTTTGAATTATGGCATTGGTGAAGAATATTGGAAGTACCATGGCTGCCAAAAGAATGGACAAACATATCTTGGACAGGACAAAGTGAACCGAGAGAGACGATATCTCCGCCTCCAAGAAGTAATTATCATATTTCCCAGAATTTTCAGGAGAAGACCATGCCTACACAGAGGTCTCATTGGCTATCTCCAGATTGACAGGCTAGACTCCACCCCTATACTCTTAATCCCCAAATGGACACCAAGTTAGGTGACTGCCACACTAATATTCTCTAACATAAAATGGCAATGATATCTCTAAAGCTAACCTGAAACATATACAAACCATTGATATATGAAAGAATTTGGGGTTCACACTTAATTCTAGCCCCAATCTAAGAACAATTTGTTCTTATGACATACTTGGAGCTTAACCTCCTGAAGAGATTACTGAAGATAAGTGTGCCATAACAAACTTGTATGAAGAAACCAGATAGTGCCTAGCTGTAAGAAGAAATAGTGTTTGTGATCATAAAAGTTGTCTAAAACAAGTATCCATCTCCACAAAAAAGAAGCACAAGGATTGTAAATAAAATCCAAATCCAAAGGAGAGAATGGTATTAGTCCTTAAATTGTGAACACCTGGTTTGCAGAAGGCTGTGGATGACAGTGGAATCCCAAAATCCATTCGGAGGGTCCCAACTTTTTATAAACCCTTGGTTAATCTCCTCTGCTGATAGTCAAGGGATGTGACTACCTTCTGTTTGGAGAGCATTGTTAAGTTGATTATGGTGGACATAACAAGGTTAAGATGTAATATATCATTCGATCTCTCTTTCAACCTATTTTAAAGTTGTTTCATTTTTAAAAGTGAAGGGAAAATGCATGTAGATTAAGCTTCTGGTTAATCCCCCCTCACCAGGGATGTTTACATCTGAGTACAATGTAGCATGAATTGGGAAGTGGACTATTACACTTGCAGTTAGGTTAAAATTTCACACATTATCACTTGATTCTCTTTTGACCGGTTTTAAATGTATTCTATTGTTTAGTATTTTCTGCCTTCTTGCTGATTAAGGTTTTTATCTGTTTTACTTTACTACTGTTGTTAGTTTTTGTTGTTTCTTAAAATGTTTTGTTTATTTTTTGCTTGTGAAATCCAGTAGGTTAACTTATTGAGACAGTAATTGGATTGTTTTTTGTTCCTTGGACATATGGCAGGAGAGGTTTAGGGAGATTGGGAGTTAGAAGGAAGAAAATGTTTCAGAACTGATTGTGGTGGCAATTATACAACTCCTCTTGATGTGATTGAACTATTCAATTGTATGCTGCAAGTTATATGCCAATAATACAGTCAAAAACTTGGAAAAAAGACATTAACGGATATTCCAAAAATATATAAAATTGACCCTTAACCACATGAAAAGATGCTCAGCTTCATTCATGAGACTATATGTTACAATGAAAGCTACACTGAGATGCCATTTTTCACTCTAAGACTGGCAAAAACTCAAAAGCACAGCATTCTGTGTGAGATGCTGTGAAGAAACAGACATTATCATGCAAATGCAAATGGGTACAATCCAGCAAAAAACATGGTGCAGTGGTGACATTGGATCTCCCCTGGTTACACAAGGGAGGAATGTCTAAATCCACACCAATGCAAGGTCAACTGCCACAAGGCAGCCAGACACACTTCTATGCTCCTCTGTTTATTCTCTTTCAATTCAAATATTCCTTCCATGTTACTCTACTGCTCAGCCAGGTTTGATAATCCATTACAATGACCATTCAGAACTCTTAGACAATACTTATGATTAAGGAGTTAATTAAGGATGATAACAGGTTACCACATGCCAGGATCAGAAAACATTAAGGAAGTCGTCACAGGTTCACAGCAATATTTCTTATAAGCTGGCAGCCACGTCTCTCTTACTGATCCTCAGCCTCTCAGCCATGCAGTCTCTTGGTCTCTGCCTCTAAGGGCCAGGAAGAACTTCTGTTTCTGTGCTCAAAGTCTCAGAACCTTGGTGGTGCAAATCCTCTGCTCTTCTCAATGAGGCCTCATTGCCCTGACTTACAGTCTCCATATGGCAGCCTCTTGTGCTTCTGGTCTTGACCTCTACCACTTCATAACTTTCCATGGACGATTCTTCTTCCTTGATAGTCCTGGAATTCTCTGTGTTCCTGCTTCTGAAATAGCTCTCTTAGAGCTAAAATGGACCAATTCCCTTTCTTAGTGTTTCAAACACCCTCTTTGCATAGTCCCACCTAATCATTCGATGGGAGCAACAGAGATGGATGCAGTGAAACAATGTATCCGTAAATAATAATCCAATCCAATAAACATAGAGAATAACAAGTGTTGGACAGAGTGTGCAAAGATTAGAAAGATTATAAACTGTTGGTGGAGTTGTAAACAAATACAACCATTATCGAAAATGATATTGTAATACCTAAAACAACCGGGAATGGAAATAGCATATGATTCAGAAATATCTCTGCTGGATAAACCAAACACAAATAACGTATGAATTTGGTATTATACAAATAAACACTAAGAAAAAGGCAGGCTTTTACTCTAAGATCATGCCATCTTCTAATCCAGGCTTCCAGACAATAGGGTAGTAAGTTTTCCTAGAGCCTCTGAACCATATACCACCTGCTCCTTCTCCGGCCATTGATGTGCCCATCTTCAAAACCACATTGACAGAGGTTAGTTGGGGTGAGTTTTCTCAAGATGTGAGGAGAAAGAAAAGATCAATCAGTTGCTGCCATACAACATTGTACTGAGGTCACCCCAAATCAACAGGCATTCTTTCAAGAGTGATAAACAAACCTTACTGGAAACTCAAGCTATTAGTGGGGGACATGTCTATCTTGGAGGAGGAAACGACATCTCTGTTGGGGTGTAAACTAGGTGGAGCAACATGAGAGCTGGCCCAGGAGCTGGCAGGGTTTCTTTCTGTCATGCATCAGCTCGCTAGGAGTGGAACGGACTCTAAGGCAAAAAACAGCAACAGCAACAATTGGTGTGGGTGGAACGTGATATATCACTGTTGGTTTTTGTTTGCATCTGTCAGAAGGCTAGTGATCAAGAGTATTTCCTCATGTGCTTGTTAGCCATTAGAGTGTCATCCGGGCTAATGGTATACTCATGTCTTTAGCCTACTTTATTATGATTATTATCAGCATTTTTATTGAGGTGTACAGAATTCAACAGATTTTATAAATTAGTCCTTTACTCATTGGCTATTGCTAAATATTTCTATCCTGCCCTCGGTGACCCAAGCCACGTGCTGTAGAAAATGGAGGTTTATAACCTATCCTTTAGAGGTGCACAATATCCTTCATAGTACACACCAGAAGAATCAGATTTGGAAAGCCTACTAAGGAAGCATTGCCTTGAACTCAGATGTAAGGAACTGACACACTTCCTTGGACTTAAGGCTAAAGACTTTTTCCTTGTCTTTGGGTTCTCATTTGATTAAGCTTTTTGATGTTCTTAAGTGTCTTATTTTTAATAGGTTCCAGTAATCCCTTTTGCCTCTCCATGTATATGCTTCCTCTATTATATTTGGCATTCCTGCAATAAAGCCCTGAAGTTTGTCCTAATTGTCTCATTTATGATCTTTATAGTCTCAGGTATTATCTTTAGGGCTCTGATCTACCTTGAGTTTGTTTTTGTGCATGAGGTATGGGTTCTGTTTCACTCTTATGCAGAAGTAGACCCAGTTTTTTTAGCTCTATTTGTTGGAGAGAGTGTCTCTTTCCCTTTTAATATTTTCTTTTGTTGTTGTTGCTCGCCTTTGTTGAAATCACTAGCTTGTAAGTAGATGTTTTTATTTCTGCATTTTCTTTCCTATTCTATTTGCAATAGCACCAGGCTATTTCGACAACTGTGGTTGTGTACTAGATTTTGAGGTCCTGTCGTCATTGCAGTATTATTTGTAAAGCAAAAAGCCTTGCAAATGGACCCATAGAAAACTTCATGACAAAGGGAGAAGAGTATGAAGTTGTCAAGGATTTTATTTTACCTGGATCCATACTCAGCACTCAAGGAAGCAGCAGTCAAAAAATCAAAAGTCATGATGTTGTGCAAATCAGATGCATAAATTTTTTTACGTGTCAAAGAAAAAGATGTCACTTTGAGAATTAAGATTCACCAGAGCTAAGCCTTGATCTTTTTAAGAAGGGCACAATGAATCAGAACCTACTTAAAGGTACCTAGCAACAACATACATATATCTAAACTGATTATTTTCAATAGTGGTTGAGCCTTGCACTCACTGATGCTGTAAATGCAACCTACACTTCTTCCTTTAATACAGTGGTTCTTTCTCATCTGTTTCCTCCTGAAATGATTTAACCAGTTCTTTTTGGTGGCAGCTCTCTCTCTGTATGCTTTCATCTTCTTTGATATTTTGTGTATTGTTTCCCTCCAGTGGAATCCTTCAGTATTGCAATTTAAGCAAAGAACTGTTCCTTCAATTAGCCTGAGAAATACTGGTTGTGTTTTTGCTCTTCTGGTTTTTTAACTCTAATTTTTAAAATTTTTTGATCATCATGCTTTATTTTGCTTCCCTTAACTGTCCTTTGAAATATTCTTTTATGTTCTTTTATTTCATTAAAATTTCATTCCTGTACCATACTCATAATCACCAGCATGTGTGAGTCCACCATTGTAACGATTGTGCTTGGTCCATTTGTTTGAGCTCTTCCATGCACTCATTGGGCCTAGACTTCACCAAACATGCAGTCCCCTTAAAGCGACTGATCCCTTTCGATGAGTTGGACAGTGCCTTATTGTCATCTATATGTGTTTATTGTCTAATTTTCTTTTCTTCTTAATCTGTCTTATTTAAAAACTCTTTGAAGCCTAATTCACAAGGTTGAATTCTGCTGGGTATAATCAAATATGCATTATATTAATGTTAGATATATAAATAAATATAGATATAATAAATAAAATTAGATGGCAGATTAATAAACATAGATCCAGGAGTGGATTTGGGCTAACCTGAAATTCTAGCTCCAATTTAAGGACAATTACTTCTTCCATCATGGCTGTGCACAATAATCACCCTCAGGAAAGCCACACAGATGATATGGGTGTGATAACTTAATGTGGTGAAGAAATTAGACAGTGTGTGGCTAACATACAAAACAGTGTCAAAGAAAATAATAATAATTTATTAAGGGTTCATGAGGACCTGATTCCAGGGGCTCAAGTAGAAAATGTTTTGAAAAGGATGATGGCAACATATGTACAAATGTGCTTGACACAATGGATGTGTAGATTGTGATAAGAGCTGTAAGAGCCCCCAATAAAATGAATTTTTTAAATAAGTTAAAAAAATTAGAGTCATAATTCTGAATATTGCTTGTATATTTGTTTATTCATTTATTGTTCTTGGTAGGTGGCACTGAATCAACTCTGACCCATAGTGACCTTACATACAACAGAACAGAACACTGCATGGTCCTGTGCCACCCTCACAACTGTCCCCATGCCCGAGATCATTGGTGCAGCGCCTGTTCAATCCATCACGTCAAGGGTCTTCCTCTTTTTGGTCTCCCCTCCACTTCACCCAATGTGATGTCCTTCTCCAGGCACTGGTCTCTCTGGATAACATGTCCAAAGTACATGAGATGAAGTCTCACCATCCTTGCCTCCCAGGAACACTCGGGCTTTATTTCTTCCCATAGAGATCGGTGTGTCCTTTTAGCAGTCCATGGTACATTCAGTATCCTTCTCCAATACCCCAATTCAAATATGTCGATTCTTCAATGGTGTTCCTTATTCAATGTCTAACTTTCACATGCATATGATACAACTGAAAATACCATGTGTCAGTTTGTCGTCCTTGGTAACTTGTGTGTTGCTGTGATGCTGGAAGCTCCATCACTGTATTTCACATGGCAGCAGGGTCCCCCGTGGTGCACAGGTTTCTGCTGAACTTCCAGACTAAGGACAGACAATGGAGGACTTGGTTCTCCACTTCAGAAGAAGAAGCCTCTGAAAACTTTATGCAGAGCTTTGGAATATATATATATGTATGTATGTATGTATGTATATACATACACACATATATACATAACTCATATATTTATAAAAGCTTAATACAATTCCCCCCAGATGCTTCTTATCTATCCATTTTTTTGTCTTAAACTTCTCTCACTTTCCTTCTTTAACCTTCTATTAATAAAAATCAAAATCGTGGTAAAACATACTGATTATTGCTCTGTTCTTGAGTTAAATTGATATATTGATGTTTCCAATTATTAAATGGTAGTTTTAAACATGTACGTTATTAACAGTCTCAGGCTTAGTTTTTTTATGTACTAAATAGGGCTAACAAATGTACCTAATTTATGGGATTGTTGAGAGGGTTACATTAAATAGTGCATGTAAATTCACTCAGCACAATTCCTGGCATATATATATATGTCTATAATTATCTATTACTTTTGTCATCATTATGATTGTTGCAACATTGCAACACAGTGCCTAGCATATTGTACTCATGTGTTAAATACTGAATTTAAGCTACTTACCAAGTAGAGAAATCCATTCTATCCCTGTCAATTTTCTCCATGTCAAGGCAAGTCTACGCATCTTCAGACCACACAGCTCCACACTAAAGACTAAGGGGGCAAATCATCTCTTTTGCTGGCAGATTCCTCTAACTACAGGGTTTAAAAGCTTTGGATGTTTAATGTCCGCTGTTAGCACAGGTAAGCTAATGGGATGAACTTTCTCGGTCTATAATCTGCTTCTTTAGAATTTGTGTGGTCTTAGATTACACTCACTGGAAACCATATGATTTTAAATTAGATATGGACACAGCAAATGTTTTTTCTTCACTTTTCAACAAGCAAGTACTAGAAAATGTTTTTCTTCCCTCTTCAACAAGCAATTATTAGCCTAAGCCCAGATACTCTCAATCACATCTACTCCCTGGGATGTTTGTTGTTTTTAATGTTTCTTTAATTTTAATGCTACCTTTGAAAATATGTTTTTAGTACTTTTTTTGCTTCAGCATAAATAGCTTTCAAAGTAAGTAGATGGTTTCATGAGTAGGAAATAGATTGACCAAATTCATTTACCAGTAAGAATGAATGTTATAATTTGGAATAGTTAAATAATAAATTTTATTAATTTTTAATTATATATCAGGTAGGGGTTTACATTGCAGATCATTTTTGATCCCACCCCTGATAAGTGTTCAAGTCTGTTTCTTATGGTGTAAAACCTTTATCTTTTATTAGAATTGTCTCAAATAGATGTCCCCCCTACCCCACCCCATCCCTCAAAAAAGAGAATGGTCTCAAATAATAGTTTCCCTTTTGTGATTACTAACTTCACTCAGCACAATATTTTTTAAATCCATCCTTTGCATGAAGTGTTTCACAATTTCATCATTAACCTTTAGTGACAGATAGTATTACTTCTTGTGTCTGTACCAAAGTTTATTTATACATTCTTTCATAATTGGGCATTTATGGTATTTGCTTCTGCTTGCTATGGTGAAGAGTGCTGCAATGAGCACATCCGTGTGCATGTTTCTCCCTGTGCTAGGTTCTTCTGTTCCCGGTTGTTTGAGGAAGTACCCTACTGCTTTCCACGGTGGTTGTACATGTTGACACCAGCAGTGTCTGAGGGCCTCCAATCTCTGAACAACCGTTTGTTAATGTCCTCTTCTCATTTTTAAATTGTGTTATTAACCTTTTTCTTGTTGCACCTTGTTTTCCTTTGTACTTTCCTTATTCTGGTCTCTTTCTTTTCCACATTAAGTTGGTAATTAGTTTTCACTTTCTTTTAAAGAATGGTGCTGAAAGGAAGAACTGATAGCAGTGATGGATGCATAGCCACCGCCACCCACTCCCACCAGCCCCATCCTGGGGAAGAACAACAGAGACGTGGGTGAAGAAATACAACAGATGGTGTAAGATATAACAAAATAATGACATGTAATTTACCAAGGTTTCAGAGCTGATCAGAAGGAATGAAGTAGTTTTGAAAATAATGATGGTAATATATGTATATCAAGTTTGCTTGATATAATTGAGTTATGGATTGTTATAATATCTGTAAGAGCCCCCATAAAATTATTGCAAATGTTTTTTAAGAAAAGAAGAAATGTAATCTTTTGAAATTGTTGATAGCAATATTTATACTTATCTGCTCAATTTAATGGATGTATAGACTGTTGTAATATATGTAAGAGCCCCCAATAAAAATATTTATTAATAATAATCTTTAAAAAGCTAAACACAGGGAAGCAAACCAAAAATGAGCGATGCTGGGATCTGGAATGGAATTATATTACATTTGTAAATTGCTTTGGGTGCTATTGATATTTTTATAATATTGTCTTCCTACCATAACTTGGAACATTTTTCCATTTATGTAGGTCTCCATCGTTTTCTTGTTGTAGTATTTTGTAGGCCCTCAGTGCTTTTTTGTTTCCATGGTTAGATTTATTCATAAAAGTTCATCCTCTGTGGCTATTTTAAATGGTATTGTTTTCTTGATCTCCTCTTCAGAGCTCTTTTATTATACAGGAATCTGACTGCTTTTTGTATGTTCATCTTGTACTCTGTCATGCTGAGGATTCTTTCAATTATTTCCAACAGTTTTCTTGTTGAGATTTTGGGAATTTCTATGAATAGAATAATACCATCTGCAAATAGAGACTTCTACTTCTTTGCCAATCTGAATGTCTTTGATTTCTGTTTGATATTTAATAGCTCTAGCTAAGACTTCCAGCACAACATCAAATAAGAGTAGTGGTAAAAGCCATCTTTATCTGTTTCCTGCTCACAGGGAGTTTTACTCAGTTTCTCCCCACTGAGCAAGATATTGGCCTTTATCATGTTGAGGGATTTCCCCTTCTATTCCTATTTTTCCAAGTGTTTATTTTTTCCTTTTACATCATGAATAGGTGTTGAACTTGGTCAAATACCCTTTTAGTATCAACTTATATATTTATCTAGCTTTCTTCTTTTGCTTTATCTGGTGAATTACGCTGACTGTTTTTCTAATGTTTCAGCATCCTTACACATCTGTTATGAGTCCCACTTGGGCGTGTTATATTTTGGGTATTTTATTGTATTCTATTGGTTAGGAGCTTGTTGAGGAATTTCCAGCTATTTTCATAAGGTCTTTTGTTGTTAGATGCCATCCTCTTGGTTCTAACGCATAGCAACCCTGTGCACAGCAGCATGAGACATTGCCTGGTCCCGTGTTAGCTCATAATTACTGTTATCTTAGAGGTCATAACCGAATGTCTTCTGACCTGATGGGCTCATCTCCTGGTGATATGTCTGATACTGTCTTGCTGCTATTGATAAAGTTTTTAGTCTTTGACAAAGTGTCGCTGCTATTCATAAGATTTCATTGGTTAATTCCAAAGAAGTGTATAGCTTATTCCTTCTTTGTAAGTCTGTTCTTCATCTAAAAGCTCTAATGAAAGCTGTTCACTCTGGGTGACCATGCTGGTTTTACAAACCAGTGATAGAGCTTTCAACATCACATCATCATGCAAGTCATCATAACAGCATGCTTGACAGCCAAATGATGGTCATCAAGGATATTGGTCTGTAATTTTTCTATTCTGGTCATGACTTGTTTTGTTTTGGTATCAGGGTAATGCTTGTTTCATGAAATGAGGTCAAGTGTTGTATACTTTTCAACATTTGGGCATAATTTGTGTAGAATTGGTGTCAATTCTTCTTTAAATGTTGGTAGAATTCCTCGGGGAAGTTGCCTGGTCCTGGCCTTTTTTTCTTGTTGGGAGTTCTCTCTCCCTCTCTTTCTCTTTGTTTCTTCTTTTTGGATAGGGATCTGTTGATGTACTTTTACTTCATTTATGCTCATTAGGCAGGTCCTGGTCTTCCTAGAAATGCGCTCCCCTTTGGGTTTTCAACGTTTTTGGAATGTAGTCCTTCATTGCTCTTCTTGTTAAGTGCCATCGAGTTAGTTCTGACCTGTCGGGACCCTACACACAACAGAAGAAAACACTTGGCCATTCTCACAATTGTTTCTACGTTTAAACCCATTGAGGCAGCTACTGTGTCGACCCATTATATGAGGGTCCTCCTCTCCCTCACTGATCCCTTTACATTACCAAATGGAGGGTATCCTTCTTAAGGATTGGCCTTTCATTGTATTAAGCTATTTTCTATTTTATTTCAGTTGACTCTGTGTGACTACATTCTTTCATTTTTTGGGGGGGGCATCATTGCCCTCTGGTGGGAGTAGGAGGCCCAGCCTTGCTCCCGAAGAGCTGCTTCTGGATTTGAACCGCCAACCCAGTGGGCTGCAGTCCCACACACAACCACTATGCCACTGGGGCTCTGTCCCATTGTTTCATTTCTTATTCTTGATATTTTCATCTTACTTTTCTTTTACTTTGTTAAATTTTTCTGTGGTTTGCAAACTTCATCAATCTTTTCAAAGAACCAAATATTTGTCTCATTCATTTTTCTATAGTTTTTATATTACCAAATTCATTTATCTAGCCCCTAATTTTTATAAAAGTCTTTTCTTTTGGTAGCTGCTCTTATCTTAGCTATTGAAAATTAAGTTAATTTTTGTTTATCTCTTCTTTTTTAAGGTATACATTACTATACCCATGGATTAAGCCTCTGATGAATTCCCTCTGACAAGAGATGAGAGATGAGAATAGCCTTGTTACCAACTGGATGCATTGGAAATAAGCTATTGTAGATGTAGGCAGGTTAAAATTTAACACCTTATCATTCAATCTCCCTTTTGAAATATTTTAAATTTGCTCTAATTTTAAATACATTCGGCTTTCTTTTTGATTGAAGTTTTTCCCTGTTCTATTTGTTATTATTCCCAGTCATTTTAAAAAATGCTTTTCTGTATATGAAATACATGAAAGGTAAATCTATAGAGACGACAACTAGATTAACGGTTCCTTGGAGATCTGGAAAGGGAGGTTGGGGGGAAACCAGGAGTTAATAATATTGAGTACAAGAACAAAGAAAATATTTTGTTGGTTTTGACCTCCATTGTTGCTTTATTTGGCTTTGTCTGTTTTTTTCCCCCTTATTAAGGTGTCTGCATGTCTACCTAGGTAAGATTGGTGGGATCCATAATTCTAAGATGAAAAGAACAGGGCCAGTGGTTCTGGGGGATACGGGAGAAGGAGAGGTGGGGGAAAGGAAGTGGGAATGAAACCAATCCAGGGACAAGGGAACAACAAGTAAACGAAAATCAGTGGAAAGAACGATGTAGGATGCCTAAAGTGCCTTGATCAGGGAGGAATTACTAAACTTGAAGGTCGAACTTTATGGTGGGGCAAGGGAAAGTAAAAGGAAATAGAGGAAAGAGCCAGGAGGCAAAGGACATTTATAGAGGTCTAAATACAGACATGTATATATATTAAGAGAGGGGAATAGAGCCATATTCTCAATTTATGTGTTAAGAATTAAGGTTGCAGATGGACATCGAACCACCACTCAAGTACTCCCTCACCACAAGAACATTTTGTTCTAACAATCCAGCATTCTGTGATACTCACCTTCCTGACATGGTCGCTGAAGACAAAATGGGTGCATAGCAAATGTGGTGAAGAGAACTGATGGTGCCTGGCTGTCAAAAGATATAGTGTCTGAGGTCTTAACGGCTTGAAGAGAAACAAGTGGTCATCCACTGAGGAGCCACAAAACCCACATGGAAGAAACACACCAGCCTGTGCAATCATGAGGTGTCGATGGCATCAGGTACCAGGTATCTAAGACCCAGAAGAAAATCATACCCAAAGTGAATGGGGGAGGACATGGAGTCAAGACCCAATGCCCATCTGTAGAAATTGGACATCCCCTCACAGCGGGGTCACAGGGAAGAGATGAGTCACTCAGGGTGACTGACTCTTTTCTCCAGTTCTTTAGTGTTTCCTTGCCCCCATTATCATGACTTCAATTCTACCTTATAAAATAGATTAGACTAGAACATGCATACTGCTACAGATAAGAGCCCATAACACAGGGAATCCAGGATAGATAAACCCTTAAAGTCCAGCAATGACAGTAGAGATACCAGAAGGACCAGGGGAAAGTGGGGGTGGGGGAGAGGGGGAAATCCATCACAAGGATCAAGTAGAAACTTCTTTCAGGGGGATGAATAAAGCAAAGTGGGTGAAGGGTAATTGAGAATAATGTTAGATATGAATATAAGTTCACATGAAAGAAGCACACCAGCCTATGTGATCCAAGGATTATAAACAATATAATCCAAATCTAATGGAGGAAATGGTATCAGAGCTTAACTTGTGAACATCTGGTTTTCAGAAAACCATGGATGACAGTGGAAGCTCCATCCACACACGGATTAAACCTCAGGTGAATACTCTCTGAACACAACTGAGGGATGTGAATAGTCCTGTTAAGAGATAGTATTGTAAAGTCGATTAAGGCAGATAATGTTAGGTCAGAACGCATATCTTATCACTTGATCTCCCTTGTGACCCATTTTAAAGTTATTTCAGTTTTAAAAAAATGTGAAGGGGAAATATACTTGGATTAAATCTCTCGCGAATCCCCTTTGACCATGTACCAGGGTTGTGAATTGCTTTGCTATCATGCACTGTGCATTGAAAAGTGAACGTTGAAGATGCAGTTAGGTTAAAATATAGTATCCTATCAATTGATTTTTCTTATCATATATTTAAATTATAGTTTCAAATGTTTTCTGCTTGATATGTTTTTGATGTTTTTATCTGTTTTAGTTTGTTATTATAGTTAGTTTTTTTGTTTTTGGGTTTTTTGGGCATCACTGCCCTCTGGTGGTGGGAGTAGGAGGCCCAGTCTTTGCTCCTGTGGAGCTGCTGCTGGAATTGAACCTCCATCCCAGTGGGCCGCAGTCCCGCACACAACCACTACGCCACTGTGGCTCAGCCAGTTAGTTTTTTTTTTTTTTTAAAGAATGCTTTTTCAGCTGAGCCCAGGTGGCGTAAGTGGTTGAGTGCACGACTGCGGCCCGCGGGCTTGGCGGTTCAAATCCAGCGGCGGCTCTCAGGAGCAGCACTGGGTAACTCCCACGACCACCAGAAGCAGTGATGCCCCCCCACAAACAAACAAACAAACAAACAAACAAACACAAAAGAATGCTTTTCTGTATATGAAATCCAGGATAGGTAAATCTATGGAGACAGTCCCTGGATTAATGGTTCTTGGAGGTGTGGCAGCAGAAGTTGGGGCAGTGAGGAACTAATACCAATGAGTATGCCATGAAAAAATGTCCTAAAACTAATGTTGCTGATGATTGTACAAGCCTTCCTGATGCGAGTGAACTTTTGAATTTTATCCCCTCGAATTATATGCCAATTAAATTGTTAAAAAGATAAAATTTCTTAGAACCACATAGCTTATAAGAGACAGCATTGTAAGTATAACAGTATAAAATTGCAGAGCCCCGAACAAGCCATAACAGTTGTATTTGAGTCCATCCACTGTTATGGTTGCTATGTACATCCATCTATAAGCTGGTCTCCCTCGTCCTCCACACCCAAGTCTCTGCTTTACCAAGCATGATGCCCTTTTCAGGGACTGGTCATTCCTATTAACACATCCAAAATATATGCTATAAAGTCTTGCTATCTTTGCTGGTCTTCATCCCAGTTGTCATGGGCAGAAGAAGTGATTGAAACGAATGTAGCTTGAGTCAGACGCACCTTAGTTTTCGAGTGATATCTTTGCTCCTTAACACTTTAAAGAGATCTGTAAGAAAGATTATTTTCCCCAATACCCATTTGATTTCTTGTCTGTCTATAAATAATGCTGTAGCTAAGATATATGTGTATATGTGTGTGTGTGTGTGTGTGTGTGTATATATATATATATATATATATATATATATATATATATATATATATATCACGTCTTACTTCAGGTCCAGATTCTTAAATTTTTTCCCATTAGGATTTTCCATTAATATCTTTTGGTAAATGTCTAACTAAAGTTGAGCCTGAGTTGTTGAGATAAAGAGACAGTTGAAAAATATAACCAATATTTAGCCCCTGGCAGGTGCGCTGTTAAACAACTCTCAACAGGTAACAGCCTCCCATAAAACAAACCCAACTCAAATGCCATTGAGTCGATGCCAACGGAAAGCAACTCTTGGCAACAGGATCGAATTGCCGCTTTGACGCTCCGACACGGAAACAGTTGACAGGAACAGAAAGAAGCCCCGTCTTTCCCCCATGACTTGGTTGGCGGTTTCCAACGTCTGATCTGGTGGGTGGGTGGCAGCTGAGAGCATAACCACTGGATCCAGGGCTCGAGTAACAGTTTCTAGAATGCACCAAATATGCTTATTAATAATGTTTAGGCTTAAAGCTGAACGAACCCTTTGTAGTTTTGTTGTTTTTTTCCTCTCTTCTAAATGCCGTCTACAACACAAATTCTGTTTGCTTAATCTTTTAAAAACCCATACCGTCCCTACCTCCCCCACCCCCCTGCACCTAAGGATTGTACATCTTCTCTGGATGTGTGTAATCTTTTTCTATTACAAAATTATTCTATTCCTTCAAAAGTTTTAGGAGGAGCTAATACCAAAGGCTTAAGTAGAAAGAAAATGTTTTGAGAAGGATGATGGCAACACATGTACAAATGTGCTTTGCATACAATGAATGTATGTATAGATGGTGATAAGAATTATATGAGCCCCCAATAAAAAGATTTAAAAAGTTTTATTCTACTTTTTAGCATATTGTCAATCTAGTGTTTTCCAAAAGAGAGTTGTGACAGTTAACTTGTTACTTAAAATGAAAACAATCTACAAAAGTATCAATTACTTTGCCATCAAGTTGATTTCAACTATTTTTCTGAGTTTTCTGAGAGATAGTTTACTTAGATAATACAAACTCATTATATTTGTCTTTCAACAATTGAAAATTCACATATCACTTTCATCCTTAGTTGCCTTATCTATTGATGAAATTCCAGTTACAGTATTCAAAGGCTTTTTTCTTCATCCATCCCTGTTTTGTCTAACCAAAGATTTGAATACTAGCAGTTTTTTCGATATAAAATTCACATATTATACAATTAATATTTTAATTATAATACAAAGCATTGTATAATCATCACTAGAATTAATTATAGAATACTTTCTTATTTCTTTACTTACTGTCATTAGCTTCTCATTTTTTGCCCATGTTGTTTTTTGTTAGATCCAATCAAGTCAGTCCCAATCCCAACAGAAAGAAGCATTATCCAGTCCTGCACCATCCTCACAATTGATCCTATGCAGGAGCCCATTGTTGGAGCCCATGTCAATCCATCTCCTTGAGGACTTTCCTCTTTTTCCCTGTCCCTCTGCTTTATCAAACATGATGCCTGTGCTAGGCCAGATTGACTAGAGAAACAAAGTCATTGACACTCATATATGTATAAGAAAAATCTTTATTTCAAGGAGTAATTGGATATCATGGAAACATCCCAGTGCCCTCCAAATCAAGTCCGTAAGTCCAACACTAGTCCATAAATTCCTTTTCAGACTCACACATCCACAAACAATGATGCGAAATGCAAGAAGATCACAGATTGGTGGGTACAAAGCCTTGTGTATCCAGGCAGTGAACACATCTCCAGAGCTACATGTGAAGCAGAGAGATAGAGGAAGTTCATAGGATCCAACTTATGAGCAGACCTTACCCACCAGAAAGTACTATCAGACTTTGACTTCATTGCCAAGCTAGACTCCATTCATATCTTCTTATGGTACCACATTGGTACAAAAAGTCCTAACTATCACATTGTCCTTCTCTGGAGACTGGTCTCTCTTGACAATTTGTCCAAAATATTTATGACAAAATCTTGCTTTTCTTGCCTCCAAGGAACACTTTGGCTGTACTTCTTACAAGACAGATAGGTTTGTCCTTTTAGCAGTTCATGGTATGATCAATATTCTTCTCCAGCACCACAATTTGAATGCATCAATTCTTTGTTCTTCCTTACTCAATAACCAACTCTCACATGGATATGAGGCAATGGAGGATACCATGGTTTGGGTTAGGTGCATCTTCGTCCTCAAAACAAAATACCTGCTTTTCAATACTCTAAAGAGGTCTTGTGCAACATAATGCTTTAATGAGTATTAATGGTGGATGCAACAAAACAAAATCACTGGAAACTTCAGTCTTCTTTCCATTTATCATGCTACTTATCGGTCCAGTTGTGAGGATTTGGATCTTTTTTATTATAACCCATATTAAAGGCTATAATCCTTGATATTTATTATTAACTGTTTGAAGTCCTCTTCAATTTCAGCAAGCAAGTATATGCCATGTGTATATCATAGGTTGTTAATAAACTTTCTGCAATTCTGATGTCACATTCTTTCTTAATATAAGCCAGCTTCTCTGATTATTTGCTCAGCATACAAATAGAATAGTATAGTGAGAAGATACCCACCTATCGCACACCTTTCTGACTTTAAACCATGCATCATCTCTTTGTTCTATTTGCACAATTGCCTCTTGATCCATGTAAAAATTCTACATAAGCACAGTGAAGTGTTCATTATAGGAATGGAATTCCCATTCTTCTCAAGGTTATTCATAGTTTGCTATGATTCACAGAGTTGAATGCTTTGCCATTGTCAATAAAACACAAGTAAACATCTCTCTGGTATTTTCTGTTTATAATCAACATCTATCTGACATTAGCAAAGAAATTCCTTTCCACATTCTCTTCTGGATCCAGCCTGAATATCTGGCAGCTCCGGATCAATGCACTGCTGAAATAGTTGGATAATTTTCAGTAAAATTCTACTTACATATGATCTCGATGATATTGTTGTTTAATTTGAGCATTCTGTGTGGACCATGTTTTTTTAGAATGGAACACTTGCAGGATGCTGGTCAAGTAGCTGTCTTCTAACTTTCATCAGTTTGCTGACACATTTCAATTGGTATTCTTTCCATCAATGCTTGGGGCCTAGTTTTTAGCTAATGCTTTCAGTGTAGCTTGGCATCCTTCATCAGTTCCATTGGTTCTTGTTCTTTTGTTACCTCCTGAGATGTTGGAATGTTAACTTGTTCTTTTTGGTGCAGTGACACTCTGTACTGTTTTTATCTTCTTTTGATGCTTCCTGCATGACTCAGTATATTTCCCATAGAATCAAGACTGGATATTTTCTGAAATTATCCTAAGAAACCATTAATCCAGCTACTGTCATTATAGTTTTACATGTCCTGGATTTCAAATACAGGAAAACATACAAAACAAAACCAACCACAATAACCAAGTTATAAAGAGAGACATCTCTACAGAAAAGAAGGCAGAAAACACTAAAAACTGTAACATATTTAAAATGAGTCAAAAGGTGCATCCAAACAAGTAGCCATCTAAGTGGTGTGTCCACTAAGTCCACAGAGAAGAAGCAAACCAGCTGGTGTGATCCAAAGATGACAAATAGTAAAATCCCAGTTTGATGGAGGGAAAGATATCAGAGCTTAACTTGTTAAAACCCAGTTTATAGAAGGATATGGATCACAGTGGGAGCCTAAAATTCATCTGCCTGGTACCTACATGGACTAAGCCTCTGGCAGATTCTCTCTGATCATAGTTGAAGAATGTGAATAACCTTACTATCGGACAGCGACCCATTATAAACTTAATCATGGTGGATGGAACTATGATATAGTATGTTTCTTGGTCATCTGATCTCCCTCTTGACCCATTTTGCATTGATTTTAATATTTGGTTTAAACATTTCTTTTCCATTTCTCAACAGATGTTATTTTTTCTCCTAACTGTTTTTTAATATTACTGGTGGTCTTTTCTTCCTTTTAAAAATAAATATATTGTTTTCAGTTTATTTGGTTTTTGCATGCTTCCCAGTTTATGAAGTGCAGAGTAGGTGGATTTATAGAAACTGTAACTGATTTAATAGCTTATCAGGGATGGGGCAGGGTCACTGAGGGGAACTGTGGAACAAATAATGAATATGGGAGTGGGTTGGATGCACTAGAACTGATTGTGGTCATGTGTATGCGACTCTTTTAAAATATGAATTAACCATGGAAGTGTATGTTATATGGTTTATATTTCAATAAATCTCTTGAAAAATAAATGAGTCAAAAGGAAGGTCAAATGATAAGATATTAAGTTTTAACCTATGTCTGCAATAATCTGCCTTCCAATGAACTCTTTTTGACAGCAGGGTTTTTTACGTCTCTGGCCTATGGTCAGAGGGGATTCACTGGGGGTCTGATTCACTCAGACACTGAAAATGAATTTTGGGCTTTCACTGTCACCCATAGCTTTTTGCAAACAAGGTCTTCAGAATTTAAGTTCTAATACTATCACTTCCTTTGGTATTAGATTTTATTATTAAAACTCTTGAATGACTCAGACTGGTGTGAATCTTCCATGTGGATTTAGCTTGTATCTCACTTAGATGTGACTGTGTATTTTAAGACTCTAGATGCTAGTCTTTCTGACAGCCAGGCACCATCTGATTTCTCCACCACTCTTTGCTCTAGCACCCATATCGTCTATGATCTCTTCATAAGGGCAAATATCAAGTTGAGCCACCTCTTAAGAACTAATTGCTTAGATTAGGGATATAATTAAGTACCAATTAAAAATTCATTAATATATCTATATTTTACACCTCTCTGGTCACTTTAGAGACATCTTAATCCTCTTATTGAAGGACATTGTAAATCATCCTTATGAGACATATCTTAATTTTATTGGTAACATTATTAATTTAGCCAATGGAGAATAGTTTAAAACATTGTTGAGAAAGGGGAAGTATACATATATAAGACAGCTTGTAAAAACAAAATACATGGATTGTTGACTTGTATAGATTTAAAAAATTAAGTGACTGAAAACTATTTAAATACACAAGCAAGGAGTGTTGGAGATAGAGAGCAAAATTTCATAAAGGCAGAACCATGTTTAATAGAATAAGATATATCCTATAAAATCAAGGAGAGTATGGAAATAGAAAATATATGGTAGCCCCAGCAGCCAGTAATTGGGCATCCTCAAAACAAGAGATCACAACCCAAATACAACAACTTTCAAATCCCAAACCTTATTTAACACAGCCTTCGTGGTTTATTGGGTTAAGTGTTGGACAGCTAATCATGAAGTCAGCTATTAGAAACTACCAGCTGCTCCATAGGAGAAAGAGAGCTGCAGTGAAATCTCAGTTGTTGAGTGACTTCAAGCTTGACATTTCTAATACTTGAACAGCAAAATTAGAAAAAACTCTTTACTCCATAGTCAAATCAAAATTCCAACTTGAAAAGTCCTGAATGGGCAGAGAGGAAATGTCATATTGCACTTACTTTGAACTTAAAGTCATAATGTTTCAGTCTAAGACCTGCTTTCCACAGACAACTTATACTGCTTGTGTTAGTGCATTAAAAAATTCATTGTTGTACTTTTTTGTCACTTTAGTTGTGCACAATATGTAAACTATGACTACAAAGAAACTTAGTGATCCCAGCAGCAAAGCTAAGAGGAAAATAGTAAGAAACATGAGAGAATTAAAGAAAGAAATGATAGTGAAACTTGAATCGGGTCACCATTGTTGATGTGGTGGCTGAATGCAACATGGCTAATTTGACATTATCAACACTTAAAAAAAACTGTGATAAAAGTGACCAGTGTAGAGAAAGAGGTGAAATCACTAACCAGGAAAAAAAAAACCCAGACCACTAAAAAGCTTGAAAAGTGATTGTTAATTTGGATAAATCAGAATCAATTTCATGGAGATAGCATGATGTGCAAGAAGGCCAATAGTCTCCATAGTGATGTAAAATCCTAGAAAAATGAATTTATAAGTGTGGTTTTTGAGTCTCAGAACCAATTTTTTAGTTTTCCTTTATTCCTTAATGGAAGAATATGCTTAATTCTTGAAAATTTCCATGCTCAAGCAAGAATTTGAAGCAAATTGAATTTGACAACTGAGGTCTCACTGTGTAGTGAAGCCTTGGAACCCCAAGGGGCAATGCTCTTCACTTCTACGGTGTCACTATGAGTTCGAATTGTTTTATGGTGTCGTATGAGTACATGAGACGGTTCACCAGAAGCCTACACGAAAAGATGATTAGCACATAGGAGGTGAGCCTCAAAAAGTTCATGGAAAAATTCCATTCTTTTAAGATTCCACATGCTTATAAAAATTTAATGCCTCTTTTAATTGTATATATGTATTGTGTACTATAATCTGACAATAAAGTAAGCTATAGGATAGGTAATCTTTTTTTTGTTTTGTTTTGGGGCATCACTGCCCTCTGGTGATGGGACGAGGCCCAGCCTTTGCTCCTGTGGAGCTGGAATTGAACTTCCATCCAGTGGGCTGCAGTCCGGCGCACAACCACTACGCCACTGGGGCTCAGCCCAGGATAGATAATCTTATTAAGGCAATGTCGGATGAAGACAGAACTTTTCCAGAATTATTATGCTCCAAATATTAAGCAAACTGTTTACCAGCATTTGTTATGGAAGTTGATTTAGCTACTCTTTCTGAAATTCCCAATTACTTAAGGCCTTTGCGTTGTCTAACTATGAGCTAACTCCCCTGCTATTAGGATGATGGCTTGCTTCTCTCGAAGCCTCGGGCCGGATTCAAGAGCCATTGTTAATAGCCCCTAGCTTGATAGAAATTCCTATCTAACTCCACATGTTAAGATCCGGCGTTTTCACTCCCCTCTTCACATAGGCACGTAGGCATTCCTAAGACCCCTTATCACCATGTAGCCCTTAAGACAGCCCTCTTCTGTGACGTAGGTCCTTGCCTGTAATTAGGGGCCTGACTTGGCTCCAGAGGGTATATAGTGATAGGACATAGGAAGGGGGAAAGCCTGCCTTGCTCAAGTCTACCTTGCTCAAGCCTGCTTTGCTCCAGCCTGTCTCCCTCCAGGTTGCTGCTTTCCTGTGTCCCTCTCCACATGGACCATCTAGTGGAGCGGAGGTGAGCACGTACCATAAAAGGATATATATGCAACTTTTAATGCTCTTTTCTCTCTCTCTCATGATCTCTATATTGGTGTTATAATAAATAATAATTATCACTACACAGCTGCCTGTTGAACCCTTGCTGCGAGTATATCAGGAGACTGGCCACCTTCAGATAAGGCAATCATAAGAAAAAGAAAATATATTAATAGTACTGAACAGTATTTAAGTTATCTCTTTACAAGATGTTGAATAGGCTGAAGGAGAGAAGAAAGAGGAGAGTCTGGTCAGCCTGGCAGAAGCAGAGGCGAGTGAAAAGGAAGGAGACACATAGGGTGCAACATTACAGAAATATGTCATAATTTCTGTTTGATGCTTTTGCTGTTCTATTTCCCTAAAATATTTCCATAGATCACCAGTCCTTCTCCTATTTATTTTAGTTTCAATGTCCATATAATATTAAAATATCTAATATACTTGCTTGAAGAAAATCTGCATATAAGTGAACCTATGCAGTTCAAGGACAAACTGTGTATGGAACAAAGAGTGAAGATTAAGGTCACTGCTTCACCCTTTAGCTAATCACTAAAGGATGCTTTATTGCATTGGGATTATCCAATGAATGTGTTGAAGTTTGAGGCATACTCAACAAGTGTCAGAATTTAGAAATAAAAAATTTCTTTTTTTTTTTTTTTTGGCATCACTGCTATTTGGTGGTGGGAGTAGGAGGCCCAGCCCCACTGCTGGAATTGAACCTCTGTCTCAGTGGGCCACAGTCCTGCGCACAACCACTACACCACTGGGGCTCAGCCTGAAATAAAAAATTTCTATGTCTTCTTTCCTTTCATATATATATATATAATATATATAAACACTATATATATTATATATATATATATAAAACACTAGTTAGGAATTGAAAACTTTTTTTATTCATAAAGGTAGTTGAGCTCTATATTAAAATAAAATAAATTGAACATAGTAAGAAGCAGCAGTCAAGAAATCAAATAATGTACTGCCTTGGGTGCACAAGATCTCTTTCAAGCGCTGAAAAACTGGGATGCACTTTGAGGACTAAAGCGTGCCTGACCAAGCCATTGCCTTTTCAGTGATGCAACCTGATGTGCACGTGGAAGTTGGATATTGAATAAGGAAGGTCAAAAAAAGAATTGATGTATTTGAATTGTGGTGTTGGGGAAGAATGTCAGAAGTGAACTGCCATAAAAGAACAAACAAGCCTGTCTTGGGAAAGGACAAGAATGGCCTTTCGAAGTAAAGATGGAGAGATTTGTTCCCCAGACTTTGGACCTGTTATCAGAAGAGAACAGTCCCTGCAAAAGGACATCGTGATTGGCAAATAGAGAACAGCAAAAAGAGGAAGACCCTAGCTAAGCCAGCTTCAACGATTGGCTCAAATATAACACTTTTGAGGATGGGACAGGACTGAGCAATATTTCTCACATGGACACTCCAGGAGCTAACTCAAAGGCTCCTGAACAACCATAGACGGATGAACAACCATAGACGGATGAACAACCATAGATGGATGAACAACCATAGATGGATGAACGACCATAGACGGATGAACGACCATAGACGGATGAACGACCATAGATGGATGAACGACCATAGACGGATGAACAACCATTGATGGATGAACAACCATAGACGGATGAACAACCATAGAAGGATGAACAACCATAGATGGATGAACAACCATTGACGGATGAACAACCATAGAAGGATGAACAACTATAGACGGATGAACAACCATAGACGGATGAACGACCATAGACGGATGAACAACCATAGGCAGATGTGTGTTTAACCAGCAAGGTGACATTGTAAAAAACAAAGAATCCATTTAAGCCTGTCATTTTTGAGCTACAGCATAAAGAGCGGTAAGTTGTAAACAACATTGAATAATGAATGGAACAGAGTAAAATATTTCATGTAATAGTTTTTCATTTATATAACGTGGTTTCAAAACCTTCGAGGTGAGACCTGATGATATGGGGGTTACACCTTCAGCTGCTAACCACAAGGTCAACAGTTCAAAATTACCAGCCACGAGGAGGAAGAAAGATGGATTTTTTTACTCCAGCAAAGAGTTATCATTCCAGAAACTCACAGGGGCAGTTCAATCCTGTGCTGAGTCAAATTGCAACTCAGTTGACAGAGAATTTTGAGTAAAATCTTTTAGAGAAAAACAGAATGAAAAGATAATGGGATTTTCCCACAGACTTTTTGAAGCCCCTGCACATGTGTGCGACAAAAAAAAAAAAAAAAAAGACAGATTAGATCATGGTGTAGCATTTATTACTTATTTCGAGTTCCTGCCAGAAAAAGGTTGAATGTCATAGCTTTATTTTTCTTGTATGTACCATGGAGATAAGAATATTGCCCATACATGCCTCAGATAGTTACTATAAATGTCAAATAAGATTATTTTAAGTAGAAGAGAGTTTTCAGGATATGTCAACAGTCTTTAGTAAGCTAGAGGATTCCTGTAAATATGAAAGTCATTTCTTTTATGAAGGAAAATATTTAAATCACTTTCTGTGCCTTATATCCACATTAGGTAGTATAAATGTTTGGATAGGCTCTTACAAGAAATTTCTGCATAATTCAAAATCAATTTTGGTTATCTTTTTTGTGATAAAAATGATTACTATCCAAACATTTTCCACTTGAGCCCTTGGTACAAGCTCCTCTTTAAAAAAATAATTAATATCATAAATTAGTATTTCATTTATAGGTTCTCTTCTAGTCATTAAGAAATTAGGAAATTTTAGATTTGCTTTTAAATTACTATCACAAATTAACTTATTTCAATTGCTGTTATTTAAAAAATATTAGCTAGCTGTTCTTTGATGAAGATCTTACATCGTCTTTGTAAGTACACTGACAGACGGACAGTCCTCTTCTTAGTCTGTTTATTTATTTTAAATTTTTTTGTGGGCATCACTGCCCTGTGGTGGTTGTGGGAGCTACCCAGACTTGCTCCTGGAGAGCCACTGCTGGACTTGAACCGCCAAGGCCCTGGGTCCCAGTCCTGCACTCAACCACTACTCCACTGGGGCTCAGCCCCTTAATCTGTTTGTTTTGATTATTTTACTATTCAAACTTGTGGCTAAAAATGTCAGATCTATACTTTTCTCTGCTCTAATATTAAGGAACTCTGGTGTCCACGTGGGAAAACCTGACAATCACAGCTCCAAGTGAGAAAGACGAAGCTATATATTCTTTTTAAGATAGTTCCAGAAATGGGCTGAGCCCTGATGGCAAAGTGGTTGTGCGCAGAACTGCGGCTCACTGGGATGGAGGTTCAATTCCAGCTCCACAGGAGCAAAGACTGGGCCTCCTACTCCCACCACCAGAGTGCGGTGATGCTCCCCGCCCCAAAACAAAACAAAAACAAAAAGATAGTCCCAGAAATGCTGAAAAAAGGCTTTTGATGAGTTGGAATAGACTTGATGACAGTGAGTTTGATTTTCCTTTGGCTTTGTTATAAACTCAGCCCACTGGTTGCCAAGTTTTATTTTTTTTGTTTGAAATGTCCCTCTTATTGTTTCCTTGATAAGACCCTGGCCACTCACCTAATCCCTAAAATGCCAGATTATTCCAAAAGGTTCTCTTTAAGAGAGTCGAGCCCTGGTGGTACCATGGTTAAGTGTTGAGCTGTGATCTGTCTGGATGACACTTGGAAACCACCAACAAGCAGCCCAGCAGGAGAAAGTCTGCGCTTTTCATGCCACTAAAGGGTTATAATCTCACAAACTCACAGGGCTCACTAGGAGTCAATATGGACTCATTGGCAGTGAGTTTTTATGTACTTATTTAGTAGGGTCTACATTTTGGGGGGCATCACTGCCCTCTGGTGGTCGTGGGAGCTGCCCAGTGCTACTCCTGAGAGCTGCCACTGGATTTGAACGGGCAAGCCCGTGGGCCGCAGTCCCGCATTCGACCACTTATGCCACCGGGGCTCAGCGCATAAACATTCTTAATTAAAAAAATCATTTGATTGCTTGCACAGGACTTACAAAGACCTTAAAGTGCTGACATTAATCTCAGAATTTTCCCTGGCTTTCATTGTTTTCTGTAATTTAAATTTGTATTATCTCTCATCATTCATTCATTCACTTATTCAAGAAATATTAAGTTTCCATTTTTTCTAGGTATTTTAATCAAGTACAATAAATACCAATTAGTGTGAATACAACAGTGGTCCCACTATTTATTTATAAGTCATAGAGACAAAGCCAGTCAGGCAAACATACACAAAGTTACAAAATTTCATGGCAAATAAATGATAGATGATGCTAGTGTATAGTTGTGTAAATGACACAGAATGGAGCAGTGCTTTGTTTTGTTGTACAAAGGGTCACTCTGATTAGGAACCGATTTAATGGCACTTAGCAAAACAGCATGAGGTGTAAGGAAAAATTTTTACCAAGTAGTACTATGCCATTGTTTTTTTTGCCAGTGCTTTGTTTCTTCACATTAAAAAAAATCTGTTTTCTAAGTTTTGTTGCCATGTAATTCACATATTTTAAATTCAATAATATTAAGAATAATATTAATGGCAACTAGTTACTGGTTTTAACTACAGTGACAGACGTCTTTGCTTCCGGTCAAAAAGTTACAGATGGTAACTACTTTCTACTTAGGCAAATTCTGCAGCTCTTAAAAAAATTGTCTTAATTAACAATTACATTTATGTCCACCAAGCAAAAGGAGAACTAGATGAAAGAAAATGAGAAAGAGGTATAATTTGAGAAAACTACCTTTAAGATTTACGTCATATTATAAATTATGCCAGACATTCACAATATATTTAATCAAAACTAGAGCTGTCTGAGGTACATAGTCCCTCCACTAGATAAACAACAGATCTGAAACCCAGAGAAGTTTGGGACTTTTCCCAGGAAGACACAACAGAGCCTGAATTATTCGACTCTTTCTGACTTCCCAATATCTTAAAGAGAATACAATAATGCCGTTGACAAGACCTTTACTCAAGTTTATTTAGAAAATCTGTGATCTCCACTTCATAGCAAATCAAAAGATACATTTTACCTGTGGTCCAGCAAAGACGCTACTGAGAATCCAGGCCAGGCTGGTCATGGAGTGTCGGAGCCTCCTGTAGCTCTTCATAGCTATGGGCTTCGTGACGGCCAGGGAGCGGTCCAGGCTGATCACCGCCATCATGAAGGCTGGGGCGTACATAGAGAAGAGCTTGAGGTAGCTGAGGACTTTGCAGAGGGATTCTCCAGCATACCATTGGACTGTAATGTTCCACATCCCATCCAGGGGCATGACAATCAGAGTCTCCAAGAGGTTGGCTAAGGTCAGATGTTTTAAAAGCACCTTCATTCTTGAGAGCTTTTTCCCTTTCTCTTTCTTTTGAGTCCATTTCTGAAGCTTCAACAAGAAAGAGGCATTAAAAGTTGTGGAAAGTAGAAAGAGGAAGAAAGTCACTGCCACTCGGATTTTACCCGATAAAGTCAGGGTGGGGAGGTTGCCCTGCATCAAGGGAATGCTGTTGTTGATGACCGAACAGTGATTTTGATTCTGTTCAGGAGAGGCACCGATTGCCATATTTCCCTATTGAGAATAGTGCCAGGATTTGTATTTCTAGTGCTTCTGTTATATTGTAGTCAAATCCAGAGTCCCATTTTATTTCCACCTTGTTGGGTGGAGACGTCACAGGTTTAGATTTGTGTCAAATATTTTCTCTGAGTGAGTTTGAACTTACTGCAAAAGATCAAGGCAAACTTGTTTTGAAGGTTTATAATCCAAGTGCTAAAATAGATCATGTTAGAGACCTTCTGAGGGCCAAATGTAACTGTAGTACCTCAGCAGATGGCCTGGTTTTCACAACACCTTTCTTAAGTGAAGACAGACAGTAGAAACCTAATTTGTTAATGGTATTATTAAAATAAATATAATTAAGCGGCTGTTTTCCTAAAAACTCATGTCAAATAAATGTATGCAAAAAATGAAAAAGAAAACTCAAAATGTTCATTTAAAAGTTATTGTAACACATTGTTTTCTCAAAAACTTCTTTTTCAGATACACAATAAGCATGGTTAAAAGTACTTTTATTGATATAATTTACATATCACACAATTCACTGATCTAAGTATACTAAAAAGAGTTATGCAATTTCCACCACAATCACTTTTAGAACATTTCTTTTTTTACTCCTTAATATTAATGCCTCATTTCCTGCCAATTCCCCTTCCCATAACCCAAAGGCAGGGATGCTCACGCTTTTTCATCGTGAGCTACTTATAAAATTTTCAAGTGAAAATGATCTACCAACTACAAAAACGCAAAGCATATAATTTATTTACTCATTACATTTATTCATAAACGCACTTAGAGTAGTTGTTTGCACATGCAGTTGGCACCTAAGATTGCATCATATTGCCTGTGCGGTATGTAAATTAACAACAGGTTGATGATGTCTTTTTTTTTAGTGCCTTGACATCTACCCAAGCTGCATTTCCCAAGGACTAGTGGATCATGATCAGTGTAGTGAGCACCCCTGCCCGGTTACTGTCTCTATCTATTTATCCATACTAGAGTTCATATACAAGAGCACTTACAAAAACAAAAGCTAGAAACCTCAACAACTGTAGAAAAATAAAGCAAAGAATAAAACTCCATAAAGATTAAAGCAAGTGCAGCCTGGGGCACCAAGCCTTGAGGGTGATATCCCCACTCAGAACAGCCAACACACAGAGACATGTCATCAGGCTATGACACAAGTTCTAGGTTGAACTCCACCTCTACCCTCACTCGGGGGTGTCTGGGTGGAATAATTCCTAACCATCACAGGCCACATGGATGTGGACTGGTCTGTGCTCTCAGAGGAGCAGAAAGAAAACCTAAGTAAAAACAAAACAAAATAGGATTAAGTGAGTGTGCCTGCATCTGCCGGCTTGTCAGTGTCTGCTTGGGAGTTGAGTGTATCTGCAGAGGACAGGGCTGCATGGGAAGAAGGAAGAGGCAACAGAGAAAAAAGGAAAAACAAAGTCACCCCCAAACAGAAAGAAACAAAAAGTGAAAAATAAATTTGCTGTTTCCGTGAGGATTTCTGATCCTTTGGCAACATTGGTATGTGGATGCAGATGCTGGATTTGGGAGGGGAACCATGAGGCATAAGGGGGCCAAAGAATGAAAAAAGCAAAAAACAAAAGCAAGTTTAAATGGGAGTAAAAGTGTTGCTTGGATAGTGAGGTTATCTGTACTATGTGGCCTGCTATCCCTGTGGGGCCTCCATAGGCCAGTGAGACATGATGTTTGGGTGGGTGGGCTGGCACAGGGTCGGGGAAGGATCAGCTTGTGGAGGTGAGGGCACATGCACAAAAGTGACTTGGATCTTTGGCCAATGACAACAGCGAGTCAGGGACCGTAAGCTGGAATTGCTGATATACAACCCTAGGGAGCTTTGCTGTATTGAGTTTTAGCTTGTTTTTCAGGATTCCAGTGAGCGAAGGGCTTCTCTCTGTGTGGGACCTCCGGTATTTGCCACGGAGATATTCTCATGCTTCTTACCTGGTGGCTAGATACCTGAGGTTGCTCATCCACAATAAACATTCAAGCACTAGGCAAATATTGCCATTTAGAAACCATTCTCTACAAACACTGAAAGCCTACACATTAACAATTAAATCAGTTTTCTTGCAAAAACAAAGTTCATTACATTTAAATTAACCCATAAATCCAATGATCAGTTTATCCAAGTTTAATATACAATAAAGATGACTAATCATTGCTCCTGAGATTATGACCCTTAAATGACCTTAATGCGTGCAAGTTAACTAAATTTTGATCAATGAAGTAAACTGTACTAACTATGAGGAACGTGCGGAATTACTGCTGAGAATAATAAATCACACGGGACTGAAAAGGCAACATTTACCAATAACAACATCTAGCAAGTAGGAAGGCACCAGAAAGAAGAACAAATGGATATAGGAATTTTAGAGATGAAGTGGGAGGAGTGATCTTACATTGAGGACATTACAGCCAATCATGCCACCCAACTAAATGTGCCTAAATTGTGTGGAAAACAAACTAGCTCTGTTAACGCTCACCAAAACAAAAATAATTTAAGAATTCAACATTTTTAATTATTGCCTTGACTTAATATTATATAAATATTATCTTAATATTATGTTTGTGATTATTGCTCATTATTGTGTATGTTAACTAGGTCTTTAAGATAATAAAGTATGAGTGCTGTAATAGCATTTATGCAACTGACTGAAAGAGATCTATATTTGTACCTCATATTCAGCTTATCACTAACTACCAATTATATATACAGATTATCATATACATCTATTAGTTATTACAATTGATACAAAGGTGAATAAGACATGGCTACATCTTTAAGGAGCTCATTAGTATTGTAGAAGGTTGTCGTTGCTGTGTGCTGTCCAGTCAGTTCAGATTCAACTCACACTCAATAGGCCTGGGGTCAATGGTGACTCAGAGTTACCCTGTGCTGGAGGGTAAACTGCTCGTGCATTTCCGAGCCTGTCACTGTTTATAAGAGTAAAAAGCCTCATCTTTTTCCTCTGGAGCAAATTTTGACTTTATTGATTTTTTGTTTTCGTTGTTGACTTGTAGAAAGCGCTTACATACTCTATATAGTAAGTTATTATTGGACACATGATTGCTAAAAATGTATTCCCAGCATATGGGTTGTCTCTTAATTTTCTTGTCAGTATATTTTCATACACCAAAGTTTAAATTTTTTTATAGAGTCCAAATTACTTACTTTTTCTTTTTTTTTTGAGCGTTTGGTGGCATATCTAAGAATCCATAGCCAAACACATGGTCTCAAGCTGTATCCATATGTTTTCTTCTAATATTTCTATGGCATTAGTTCTTATAATTTAGTCAGTTATCCACTTCTCCCCAAGATTGTTGAGTCTCTCGTATTTCTCCAGTGGCATGATCGATGGGTTTGAACTGCTGAACTTGGAGCCTGGATTAAGCAATGCCTAATCTATTGAGCCATCAAGGCTGTAGAGATGGAAAACTAGATGGAAGATATGTTGAGAAATGATAGCTTCATATTTTGATATTTTTGTATAATGAAGATTTTCATGACTGTCATGAAGATTGTAGTAATTTTGGAAATACCCTCACATATGTAATTATATTTTCCTTTTTTCTCTTTAAATTTTTAATCATTTTATTGGGGACCCATACAGCTCTAATCACAGTATATACATACATACATTTTGTCAGTATTCACATCTCTTTTGGGGAGGAGTGCTCATACAACTCATCACAATCCATCCATCCATCCGTCCATCCATCCATGCATCCATCCATCCATCCATCCATTGTGTCAAGCACATTTGTTGCCATCATCAGTCTCAAAACATTTACTTTCTACTTGAGTCCATGGATATTATGATATTTTCAATACATTACTTTATCAAAAAACAATAGTGTCTAGGATAACTGCGATTCACATAAGTTGAATGGCATATTTGAAGAAAGAATGTGGACCGTTGGTTATGAGAAAGTATTTGCAAAAAAAAATTCAGGGTGGTAAGGGCCAAATTCTAAAAGCCATACACATTTGTTTAAACAATGCTAAACTATATATAGTGGTCAAAATGGAAGATCCATTCTCATTTTTGATAGTGTATCTTATTTGAAGAATGACTTCGTGAAACATTAGTACTTTTACTTCAGCATAAATATATCACAATTAAATGATATAAATTATGTTTGGAAATTGATGTAAAATTTTGAAGCTAAAAGTACGAACAAAATATAAAGCATGCTATTAATATTATGAAATGAATTTTAAAGAGGTGGAATTGACTCAATAGCACCCAACAACAACAGTAGCATTGCTTGACCGAAAGGTCCTCAGGGGATGACTCACATGCCAAGTTTGAAAGGGGAGATACCGGGCAGTGTAGGCTATGACAAAATAATGATCATTTGTAAAATACCAAGGGGTAGTGAGGGAAGGAGAGTGGGGAGAGGGGAAAAGATGAAACTGATATCAAGAGCTCGAGTAGAAAAGCAAATGTTTAGACAATGATAATGGCAGCAGGGACGCAAAGGAGTTTGGCACAGTACATGTGTGTTTGGATTGTGAAAAGCGATGTATGAGCCCCCAATAAAATGATTAAAAAAAGAGGAAGATGTCTAAAGGCCATAGTTTATAGTTTCAGGGGTTTTAACAGTATATCAGACCAGTAAGTCTGTTCTTTTTCGTGGTTTTGCATCTTGTTCTACAATTTTTCCACTCTCTTCAAGAACTTTTATAATATTAATTGGAACAGTTGGTAGTGGTAGCCAGTTATTATTTAATACTTTTAGTTTCAGACTGTTGGAGGATGTGATTCTTATGACCCATTAGTTCTTTGGACTAAATTTTTTGGGGGGGGCATCACTGCCCTCTGGTGGGAGTGGGAGGTTCAGCCTTGCTCCTGGAGAGCTGCTGCTGGATTTGAACTGCCAAGCCAGTGGACTGCAGTCCCGCACTCAACCACTATGCCACTGGGGCTCAGCCACTAATTTTTTTCTTTGACATTTTTCTCACTTTTTTTGCTCTGGATTTGAAGAGATGACCTCAGTGAGCTTTAATAAGACACCAGTTTCTCCCTACCAAAATAGGTTGTAAAGCACCATCTTTATGAAATGTTATGTCAAATGACCTAAATATACCCCAATACTATGATCATAAGTCCAAGAAATTTAGTCCCTTGAAGAATTTGGATATGGTTGAAAACTTCACATAATTTTGTCCCCTGCAATACTCTACTATATACCTGTATATATTTGAAAAACATACAAATATGTATATGAAACTATCATCTGTCAATTGCACTTTTATATAGTCTTCCATGCCATTACACAGACAACGGAGAAGTTTAATATTATCTGCCAAAACTAAGACATGGGAGAGGGGATTGTGGAATAGTTCACTAATTGCTCCTTTGTAAAATCACGATAAAGCTGAAGTAAATTAAAATAAATCACAGGAGCCAAAATACAACCTTGAGTCCATCCTATTTGAACTTTAAGAACATCTCAAAATTGACAAATTGAACACTAATTGCAGAAGAATCAGTGAACTCTGGAATGATATCCACAACTCCTTGCTGCAAATGTAAATGAATTCAAGGCCAGCAGGGAAGAAGGCAAGCTGCTAATAAGACTCATGATCAACAGACAATATAGCAGGTGGCTAACGTAAATTCAAAGAACCAAATGTCAGATGGCAGGTCAGAGGATGCAGGATCCAGACCCAACAGAAAACAAAGGCAGTTATTCCCAAGCATTCACATGTATTGAAAGCAGGCAACCAACTCCCTGAGGAAACTTGCTTTCAATTTACTGGTTGCTCATAGCAAATTTAATTATGGAGGTGTCTACATTATGTTAAACCTTATTATGCGGATTGACTAAACTGCTTGAAAATGGAGCAGAGGACATGTTTGACCTCCTCTGTCTACACAAACAAGAAAAAGAATCTAACTGCACACAAACTCAAGGCTAATTGTCACAAGGCAAAGGTCAGATATGCCTGCACACTTGATCTTTCTGTACGTATTCAAGCACATCATTCACTCCTCCCACAACATTCTATTTTTCTGGGTTCAATAATTCATTGTAATAGCCACACAGAACTCATTGACACAGTTCACATTTTGGGGGGTTCATTAGGGAAGCTAACACATTATCAAGTCAGGATCAAAAAACAGTAAGGACACAGTCTGGTACACAGCAGTGCCTTTCCACTTGACCATCTGCCAAGTCTCTCTGATCTGTTGGCCTCAGAGCTCCATGGACCAGGAAGCCCACCATCTGCTTGGTCTCTCCGTTTCACCGTCTCGGTGTTGCTCCTCTGCTTTGTCTCTGAGTCTCTTTGCCTTGGCCTCTGAGCTCAGTGAGGAATAACTTCTAACACTTCAGACAGGGATTTCAAATGTACTGGGCTGGTGCCTTTTGAGGGTCCCAAGAACTTTCTCTCTGCTTCCAATATGGAGGAATGGTTTTGATGGAGGTGTGGATTTTGTCTTTTAGCAGGTCACATCCCCAAGGAAGCAAAAGGTGGTGACTTGCATAATATCCTCTACTAAAGTGGGGACTCAGAATACATACTACCTTAATCTGGTAGCAAATACTCTCTTCAAAATGGAACAATAACCATGTCATATATCACCGCCTATTTTTCTCCAAGTCTGCTGATATATTTTGGAGACTTAAAAATGATGTGTTAGTTTCTTCAAAAAGTTCCAAGAGAGGTACCTTTTTCTTCTGTTTTTCTGTATTTTTAGTTATCTTTAATAGACTACTTATGCCATAATTCAAGGTCCTTAAATTTTCCCTTATGTGATCTTTATAGATTCAGGTTTCACATTTATATCTTTGATTCACATTGAATTAATTCTTCTACATGGTGTGAAATATTCATTCTATTTCAGTTTTCTAAAAGAGACTAGCTCTTCCTTCATTTAATGGTCTTAAGAACATCATTCATGAAGAATGTAAAAGGTCATTAAAAAGTCAGGAACGAGATAAAAGATGAAAGTGAATGTCAGAAGAGACGCTGAAATTTATTCTTAATCAGAGAGAGGTGAATTACATTGAAGACGTAATGAAATCAAAGAGCTGAAAATTTCAAAGAGCAACTGGAGAAGAGTAAAATATTATAATGAAATGTGCAAAGACCTAGTATTAGATCACCCCAAAGGAAGAACATATCTGAAACTAAAATAACTCAATAAAAAATTCAAACCTTGAGTTGCTGATAAAATACTGGAAACATTTACCTATCTATTCCAGAAAATTTGGAAAACAGGTACTTGGCTTATTGACTGGAAGAGATTACTTGTATCCACTCCCCCAAAAAGTGACTCAGAAGTATATTCAAGTTATAGAACAATATCATCAATTTCACTTGAAAGCAAAATTTTTCTGAAGACCCTCCAACAGTGGTTGCAGTAGTACATTGGCAAAGAGAAGTTAGAAATTCAGGCTGTATTCATAAGAGGACATAGAACAAGGGATATCATTGCTTATGTCAGATGGAATTGGATTGAAAGTAGGGGGTACTAGAAATGTTTATTTGTGTTTTATTGACTATTGCAAGGCAATTTACTATGTAAATTTATAACTTTGGGAAGAATGAGAATTTCAGAACATTTCGCTGTGCTCATGCAGAATCTGTACATCAACCAAGAGACAGTTGTTCAAACAGAACTAAGGCATACAGAATGGCATAAAATCAGGAAAGGTGTGTGTTAGGATTGTATCTTTTCACCATACTTAACCAATCTGTATGATGAGCAAATAATCAGGGGAACTGGCTTATATGAAGACTTATGTGGCACCAGGATTAGAGTCTTCAGTATGGATTACAACTCAATTTGAAGAAAACAAAAAATTTCAACTGGACCAAGAGGTAACATTATGCTATACAGAGAAAATATTGAAATTGTAAAGGATTTTGCCTTTCTTGGACCCACAATCAATGCTCATAGAAGCAGCAGTCAAGCAATCACATGATGCATTGCACTGGGTAAGTCTGCTGCACAAGATCTCTTTAAAGTATTGGCAGAAAATATATTATCTTGAGGATTGAGGTGCACCTGATGCAAACCATTATATTTTTCCATTGCCTCATATGCATGCTAAAGATGAACTTTGAATAAGGAATCAAAGAAGAATCAATACATTTGAATTAAGGTGCTGACATAGAATGTTGAAAGTACCTACGTGGTAGTTACATAATTTCCTGTCAACTTGATATATAGAAGCGTAGGGACGGAGTCTAGCCTGTCAGTCAGGTCACAGTCTGATATACCTGCTTGTGGGTATGGCCCTCTCATAAGGAGGGTCCTGGGAACCTCCCAACCCCCCTCTCTGGTTTTACCTTCCTTTTGGTGAGCCACACTACCTGACAGAGACCTGTTGTACTTTCACCACCACTGGATACACAAGACTTTCCCCCCACTGGTCTGTAATCTTCCTGCATTTTGCATCTTTGCATGTGGCTACATCAGTCAGAAGAGGGACTTATGGACTAGTATCAGACTTAAGTTGAACTGGGCTGGGATGTTTGCTTGATACATAATTACTTCTTGATTTAAAGGTCTCTCATACATACATATGAGTGTCGCTGGATTTGTTTCTCTCGTCAACCCCCTCAAACACAGTTATGTACTGGCATAAGAACAGACAAATCTGTCTTGAAAGAAGTACAACCAGAATGCTCATAAAGTGACCAGATTTTAACATTGGTAAAGCGGGACACCACTGACTGGGGTGGTGGTGGTGGTGGGTGGTGGTAGTGATGGTGGTAGAAGGGGTATATTCTCTTCCCATTCTCCGGCTGTTCCCTAACTTGTACACTCTTTTCAAAAATTGGGACTTTTTAAAAATGCTACAGGACACGGGTAAATTTATTTAAAAATTGGGACTGTCCCGCCAAAAGCGGGACTTCTAGTCACTTTACCTTAGAGGCAAGGATGGCAAAATTTCTTGCAACCTTTGCACATTCTAACAGGAAAGACCAGCCTCTGTAGAAGGACATCCTGCAGTAAAAAGAGGGTGAACTTCAATAAGATGGACTGAGAGAGGGGCTCCATTGATAAAAGGACGACAAAGGACTGGACAGTGTTTTATTTGCTTGTAAGTAGGGCCTTCATGAGTCAGAACCTAACACTAATGTACCAAGTTGAACCAATCAGCTACATCCTTAGGACTTTCATTTTTTAACAGATGTCAGTAGGAAGAGGTTTTTAATTGTATTCGGGACTGTTAGTTTAGCCTTAAATATAACTTAGTTGTCAAGTAGTGAGCATATTTTTACCACCTCCTCCTTAAATAAAGACAGGAGGAAGGTTAAGATAGGACAGAGATAAATTATTTGTCCCCTACATTGTGTCAAATCTAGATGCCTGAATCTTTTAGTTAAACGCAGAAATGCGTGACTTATGCCTTAGCATTTTAAAGTCAATAGAATAAGTAACTTATTTTACTAATTCATCCATAAAATTTATGACCAATGTTACATTTTAGATTATAATAGGTAGGTTTTAAATGATAACCATATCACTTGGTACCATAAAGTTGTTAGGAGTGGAGACTCTGGAATCAGATGGTCTGAGTTTGGCTGTCCTCTCAGTCTTTACCATCTCTTTGATCTTATGCACTTCTTTTGTTCCTTAGTTTGGTTACCTATAAAATTGAGATAATAAGAGAACCTCCTCATTGGCTTGTTTTGAACTTTTAATATTAAGTAGTTTGAACAGTGCTCAGCACATAGTAAGGTCTCAGTCAATAGTAGCTATTGTTATTAATGCAGTTTTGAGGTCTCTGAAAACAAGGCTATCATGATGAAGATCATTAGTAGAAGCTGCAGGATTGGTTGTTAGTGATGAAAAGAATAAATTCTTATAAAGTTAGGAGTGGACTGGTGGACTGCGGGCTGAGAAAGCACTTCATTGAAATAATATTTTGTATGAAAGCCAACTAACTTGCTGACTTCACAAGTAAGCATGAAGAAAGGCAGGGCAAGGATGGTCTATGCTCTCATTCAGGAGAAAGAAGTTTTCTACTTTTGTAAAGGGTTATAGCCTCAGCTGGTGTGGGGGGCTGCAAGGCAGGGTCACCAAGGAGAAGCTGCAGCAGCATGTGCAGAAGGCAGTGGATTCCATGGTGAGGAATTTGGAGAGAGGGAACATTTACAAGATTCAGAGCATGACTTTCTGTGTAGCACCAGCTGTTGTGAGGACAACCTGGCAGCCGTGCAGCGAGTGCACCAGTGCTTTTGCTGCCATACATCAGTGCCACAGGCCCAGGTGCTGGAGAACTGGCCTGCTAGAGAGGTTTCAGGACTGCATGACCCAGTGCACTGCAATGCACTGCCTTGACAAAGTCAATGGCTCAATGGATGCAGGAGGGAAACAACTGCAGGCAAAGCAGCAGCGGGAGGGCTGTGTGATCAAATGGGTGGTTGATCACAGCACCCACCTCATCCCATTCATGGCCAGGAAGATGAAGGACTCTCTCTTGCATTGCAAAGTAACATGCCTTGTAAGTAGCCATTGGGAATAAGGGCAGGAACTGATACAAAAAGAAGAAAGGGAATTTGGGTCTTTTAAGTGAATTTTATGAGTGAAAAAACTAAAAGAAGAAGAAGCATGGGAACACATTTAGGGAATATGTCACCTGGCTCTGAACAATCTTTTGTAACTTTTGGTGCATAGGAAGTAAAGTGGGGGAAACTGGTGCTAAGATTTGGGTTGGAAACAGTAGGAACAAGTGACAATTTAGGCTACATTGTATGTGGCAGGTTGTGGTCTTAGCAGTGGGCATCTTCCTTGGTGTACCAAGCCAGAGTTGGACCCAAGTCACCAGATTTTTCTTACTTTACAGATACTAACAGGCTGGCAAGTTGGAAGATCTGGTGGAATTTTTAAGAAAAGCATTTATATTTCTTAAAAAAATTATGTTTCTTGCCAGCCTCATATTTACAAGAAAAGTCATCACCCCATTTTCCATATTCAGTAGAAAAAAAATCCTTGAGAGCACTAATTTAGAAGTAAATAACAGATATCTAGTTCTTTGTATTGCTTGGGTTGGTTTTATATACAAGGGAATGAAATTGATTCAGATGTCAAGTTGGGAGACAGTGTAGTCTGGATAAGAAAACTTTCAAAAACCATTTTATTGGGAGTTCATACAGATCTCACATAAGTCCATTATTCAATCACATTTTTTGTACAACATTTTTTCCATCCTGAGCTTCTTAACATTGGCTCCCATTTACCACTCCCACCAACTCTGCCACTTTCATACCCTCCACCCCCTAATTCTACTTGCTGCCCATCACTCCTGGGTTAAGAACTTTGAAAGATTATTTGGTCATCCTCTGGATCCCCAAATGTTCTGTTTCTTGGAGTTCTTACACTTTGAATCTCTCAGCACACACACTAGGCAAACCCTGGAGAGACTGTCTCACTGGCTGCGGGTGGCAGATTTTCCTTCTTGGTGGCCCTGGGGCTGTGTGCTATACAGTAATAGGACAATCTTGCAGTGACATTTCTCCTTGAAAGAAAGGGGCTTTTGATTTTGATATCCACCAGTATTAGGGCATGAATGGTGAAAGATAACCTGTTGGATATTTAATGAAAAAAATGGTACTGATTTGTAAAGGTCTAATTTTTGGTAAACTCAGCTTTGCTTACTTGTTAGTTGCCGTTGAATGGGCTGCAACTCATGTTGAACTTTTGTATAACAAAGTCGTGCTTGGTCTCGTGCAATCTTTATGATCACTAATGTGTCTAAAACCGTCGTGGTAGCAGTCAATTTTATTGAAGACTTCCTCATTTTTGTTGACCCTCTTCCAAATATAATGTTCTCTTTTAGTGATTGTTCTTTCCTGATAACGTGTCCCACTGCTTACTTAGTCCCTGTATTAACAGAACCCTGTTTAGCCAATCTCTTGGCAACAGGGAAGTCACGGGAGAAAAAGTGAATACCTCAGGGATTAGGGAGAGCTGTGACTCCTTAAGAGCCACGGAGAGCCAGCCCCTCTTATTAAATAGCACTTTCTGCCCAAGGTCTCTGCAGTATGCGGTGTTCCTGCCTCAGTGATGCTTTAGTTCCCTAAGGAAGTTGTCACCTTTTTACCAACCTTCTGGTAATACCTGAAATGATAATGTAGTCAGTCTGTTGCTAACTGCTCAAGGATGTGATATATTTTCCTTGTGATTTAATTTTTTAAAAGGCTTAATTCCCTCCTCCATCCACCCCTAAAAGACTTACTGTCTCAGAAATTAACAAGAGCTAGTCTACCATGCCCTATAAGGTCACCATTACCCTGCATGGACTCGATGGCAGTGAATTTGGTTTGGTTTGGTCTCCTCATGAGCAACTAGAATGTTTCAGTATCAAGAAAAGTAGAATTAAATGGAAACAAAATTTATGTATTATTTATTCAGCTTCATAAATTGCACTGTTAAGGAATTTTAAGATGATGATACTATGTCCCAAACAACATTTATATATTCATTCCAATAGTAAAACTATGCTTGAGAGTGTGGTCTACATTCTAGCATACGGGTTCAATAGAGTATGCAAATAATGCTACTTATATCATCACAAGGAGCCCTGGTGGCTTAGTGGGTACAGGCTGGCCTGCTAACCGAAAGGTCAGCAGTTTGAAACCACCAGCCATCTCCACCTTTTGGCCTTGAATTTTAATTCACAAGCATCACAGTCTATTATGATATCAACACTTCATGAGATTGGCACTGCTGTTTTGTGTCTCTTAAGGGATGGAAATTATACATAGAAAAAGACTTATCATTGGCATAAAGATTAGAAGGAAAAACTTTTTTCATAGCTACTGTAACTGTAAAATATCAATATACTGTTCCTTTGGAAACAATATTATAATTACCTGCAGTCTGGAACACCCAATTGTTATCTATGTCCAATAACAACAAAAGTTTGATAGTTTGTAAACTGTGTCAATCTAAATAACCCACACAAAATTTCACAAAGACATGTAATTTCTAAATTAAGTGTGGTTTGGGAATTGATGCATCTAAATTGTGGGCTTTAATCTACAAAGGACTTCTGCATTAGAGGCCAGTTTTGGAGAAGATCCAATCTCGATAATATGTCACTCGTGTGTAGACGCCAGGCTTGTTTGGAAGAGCACATTCATCTCCCCAGCTTACAATACCAGCAAGGAACCAGGTACCTTTCGCATCTGCACTGACGAGAGGTCCGCCAGAGTCACCCTACAAAGAAAGATGAGAGACACGATTGCTATAATTTAAAGGAGACGATTTCATGTTTTTCTCTTCTTTAGCAACTGAGATTAGAGGACAGAAGAATAAAACTCAAAAACAGAGATTTCAATAGTAAAGCTATTCTAATATAGAATATTTTAGGTTTCATAATAATTTCATAAAATCAGATTTCAGAATATGTCTCAGGATAAAATAATAAAAATTAAAGAATTATAAGGATTTTAACTTTGGTATTAACCAAAGAAATTACCATTTTACTTATGCGATCATTATAGTGTTGAAGAGCTCTTTCATTCTTTCTCCAAAACCCTCTATTTCCAGGCCAATACAGGGAAAAAAGGGAAGTTACTCAGCAGCAGCACTTGCACAACTGCTTTTCCACTCGTGTCAGCATTCTTCCAATTTTTAGTATTATATAATTTAGCTTAGCACATGTATGCTTCTGATGGTTTTCAAATTATTGATGTTAGGTTGTTTTCAAAGAAAGAAGAAAGATGTGCTGCATGTTGCTGTGGTGATGGAAATGATGTCACTGGTAATTCAAGTGCCAGCTGGGTCATTTAAAGTGAACAGGTTCCACTTCTATCTGGCAAATCCAGCTAGACCATTCGATGTACACTGGCACAGATAAGAGCTCAACACATGGAATCCAGGACAGATAACCGCTTCAGGGATTGTAATGGGAGTGGTGATACAATGATGGTAGAGGGAAGGTGGGCAGAGAAAAGAAACATGATCGCAATGATTCACCTACTTAACCACCCCCACCCCCCCACTGCAAGGGTGACAAAAACCAGAAACATGGAGAAAATGGATAAGTAAGATATGGAAATAACAATAACAGTAATAATGTATAATTTATCAAGGATTCATGAGGGTGGGAGGGTGGGTGAAGAAAGAAAAAACAGTGAGGTGCTGATCCTAATACTGATTTTAAGAAATTATTATTGAATCTAAAATATTTTATATTAGAAGAGCTTTACTATTGAAATAGCTGTTTTTGAATTTTATTCTTCTGTCCTCAAATAGAAAATGCTTTGAAAAGGATGATGGCAGCATATGTATAAAATTGCTTGACACAATGGATGTATGGACTGTTATGAGACGAAAAAGGCCCTAATAAAATTATTTATTAAAATTCAAAAATAAAGAGAATAAAAGCTTCAGTATAGCTTCCAGATAAGGACAGACTCTAAAGAAGGAATAGAGCATTATCAGATCCTGAAGGCCTGATGAGTACAAGCAAAACATTGTAAGAGGTAGTGTCAGAAGATGAGTGTCTTGGGCCAGAAGACACTCAAAATGTGGCTGAGGAGGAGCTGCCTATGTAACAGTGGACTCAAATTAGAGTCAACCTTAACAGCGTGAGTGGAATCAGGCGTATGGGAGCAAAATCTTTGAGATCTTCATTTGCTGATGAGGTTATGATGCGAAATGACAAGAAACAGCTGTAGAAATCTACTAATAATTGGAACTTGGAATGCACAGAGTACGAGTCTACAAAAATTTGAAGTTGTAAAAAATGAACTAGATTGCATAAAAATTGATATCCTAGGAATTAGTGAGCTGAAATGGACTAGTATTTGACATTTTGAATCAGAAATACATATGGTTTACTATGCTATGAATGATAGTCAAGAGGAATGTCATTGAATTAATTGTCAAAAAGAACATTTCAAGAACTATCTTGAAATGCAATGTGATCTGTGATAGGATTATATCTATCCACAGTCAAATAAATCCAATCAACAAAACTATTATTACGAATTTTGCACCAATAACTAAAGATAGTTATTGCAAAAGTAAAAAAATTAGCAAAAATAAAAAATCAAAGAATTGTACTAATATCTTCAGTCTGAAACTGATCAAACTTGCAATCAAGATATATGGATAATTATTGACAATTGGAATGTAAATCTTCGAAACCAGGAAGCAGCAGCAGTTGGACCATAATGCCTTGGTGATAAAATGAAGCTGGACATCACATGGTAGAATTTCTCATGACCAATGACTTATTCATAGAAATAATTTTTAAAAATAACACCAAAAATGACTACACACATCAACTTTTCCAGATGGAATACATAGAAATGAAACTGGCTATAACTATAGGAAGAGATGGTGAAGAAACTCATTATCAGCAGACCATTAGTTGTTCATACGTAAGTTCAGGTTGAAGCTGAAGAAAATTAAAACAAGCCTTTAGTTTATAGACCTGGCTGTCTAGAACACCTCGAGAACAGATTCAATACACTGAAAACTCATGACAAAAATTCTGATGAACTCTGGGAGAATATCAAGAGCATCATTCATGAAGAAGGCAAAAAAATTATTAGAAAGAGAGGAAGGAAAACATTAAAGTGGATGTTAGAAGTGACTATGACACCTGACCTTAATTATAGAGCACTAAGGCAAAGGAAGATGTTATGAAGTCAAAGAGCTGAATAGAAATTTTCAAAAGGTAGCTCAAGGACAGAGTAAAATATCATAATGAAATGTGTAAAGAACTAGAATTAGAAAATAAAAAAAGAAGAAAATGCTCAGTATTTCTTGAACTGAAAGAACTGTAGAAAAATTCCAGACTTATTTGTAATCTTGAAAATTCTATGGGGAACATATTGAATGATGGTGGAACCACCAAAAGAAAATGGACGGAACAAACAGAGTCACTATATTAAAAAGAATTAGTTGATATTCAACTATTTTAATAGCATATGAGCAAAAACCAATGGTACCGAGGGAAAAAGTTCAAGCTGCACTGAAAACATTGGTCAAAAAAAGGTTCTGGAATTGATGGAGTAGCAATGGAAATGCTTCAACAAGCTAAAGAAACATTGGAAGCACTCACTGGTCTATGCCAGGAAAATTTGAAGATAGTTACTTGGCCAAATAAATGGAAAAGATCCATATTTATACATATTCCCGAGAATGGTGATCCCACAAAATGCTCAAATTATAGAATATCATTGATATCACATATAAGACGGTGCTTCCACTCAAATGGAAAAGACCTCCACTGGGCAGGCTTTCATAGTATCCAAATTTCTTGCTAGGTGAGCATCAAGCAACTTGCTCTGAGTAAGTGCACCCAGTGTGTCAGCAGGGAAGGTTCTCTCTGGTCACAGTTTATTTTTTTTTTAAGAGCAACTTTACTCACATCTGTTTTTTGTGATGGGCAATTTAAGAAAACAGCATGAGGCTGTTAAATTTTGTTTCTTGCTCAGGAAAAATGCTGCAGAAACTGTTGTGATGCTGAAGACAGCTTACAAAAACAGCACTATGGGAAAACACCCAAATGTATGAATGGTTTCCTCCTTTCCAAAAAGATGAAATGTCAATTGATGAAAAAACCCTTTTTTGGGATGTCTGTCAACTTCCTGAACAGAGGAAATTGTCAACAAGATTCATGCACTTGTGCTGGAAGACCAACAACAGACCATTGAAGAGATATGGAAGTTATCTGGACGATCTTGGAGCTCGGTTCAGTGAATTTTAATGAATGATTAAGGAATAAGAAGGGTCGCTGTGAAATTTGGGTTCTGATTGATCAGGAAAAAGAGCATTTAATGGAAACATATTGTGTTTCGAAAGAACAGCTCTGAATTGACCCAGACTCCCCCCGCCCCAAGGTCATTTCTGGTGATGAGACATGGTGCTATTCTTATGACCCCCAAAGCAAACATCTATCAAGTCAGTGGAAGACACCATTGTCATCTTACTCAAAAAAGCTCATCAAGTGAAATCAAAGTTCATGACAATGTTCATTGATTTTTTTGTTTTGTTTTGTGAGGGAGATAGTGAATTTGGAGTGGGTTTCACCAGGTCAGATTGTTAATCAAACTTTCTATTTAGAGGTTCTGAAAAGATTGCATAGCAGTATGCAAGGAAAAAGCCCGATTGTGGCAGACAGGGGGCTGATTTTGCCATCACAACAATGCATCTGTTCACACAGCCATCTCTGTGCACCAGTTTTTGGAAGTGAAAAATAGCATGCCTCTCTTGCCACATGCACCTGACTCACCTGTCACTTTGCCCAGAGTGACTTCCTTTTCCCTTTTGTTTCTGCAAATGAAGAGGGACATGAAAGTCTAGTGATTTGATGAAGAAGAGGTGAAGAAAAAAATGAGGGAGGTGCTGTCAGTTATCCAAATAGATGAGTTTGAAAAATATTTCCAATAAAGCAGTTGCAGATTTGACAAATGCATTAAGTGTAATAGAGAGAATTATGAAAGTTATAAATTCTGTAAAAATATTTAAATATCATAGCTTTGGGGAAAATGTGGTTTTGGATGGGTACTTCCTTGTGTAGCAAGTAAAAATTTGTTGATGATCATCCAACAATGGTACATTGACAGAAGACTGGCAGAAGGTCAGGTTGGATTCAGAAGTGGGCACGGAGTAAGAGATGTCATTGTTGATGTTGATGTTAGGATCTTGGCTGAAAGCCAAGAACAGCAGAAAGGTATTGTACTTCAGTGACTTTGCAAAGGTATTCAGTGTGAGGATCGTTAAGAAGAACGTGACTCCCAGAACAATATATTGTGCACCTATGGAACTTATATCTGGATCATGAGGCAGTTGTGTGACGAGATCAAGGTCGTTAGGCCTGGATTAAAATCATATAAGATGTGATTAAGGTTGTATCCTTTACATGAAGCCAATATAAAAGAAGCTGAATTATATGAAGAGTGGGACATCAGGATTGGAGGAAGGCTTTTTAACAACCTGCAATATGCAGATAGCACAACCTTTCTTGCTCACAGTGAAGAGGACTCGAAGCACTTGCTAGTGAAGATCAAGAATTGCAGCCTTCAGTATGGATTACAACTCAATGTAAATACCACCACAATCCTCAGAACTTTACCAAGAGTTAACAATAAATATAGAAAAGGCAGAAGCTGTCCAGGATTTCATCTTACTTGGATCCACAATCAATGCTCACAGAAACAGTACTCAAGAGATCAAAAGATGTATTCCATTAGGTAAATCTGTTGCACAAGGACTCTTTAGAGTATGAAGGACCAAAGAGATCACTTTGAGGACTAAGGTGCCCCTGACTCAAGTCATTGTATTCTCCGTTGCAACATATGTATGTGAAATTTGGACATTGAGTACAGAAGACCACAGGAGAATAGATGCATTTAAATTGTGATGCTCGAGAAGAATGTTGAAATAATAGGCTACTAAAAGGACAAACTTATCTGCGTTGGAAGGAGTAAGGTCTGAGTACTCCTTAAAATTAAGGATGACAAGACTCTGTCTTAAATACTTTGGACGCATTGTCAGCAGAGACCAGTCCCTGTAACATGGGCTCAAATATAATAATAGTTATGAGGATTGGATAGAATGTTTGATAAAGTGGAGGGTGGTGAAAAAGAGTAAAACCTTCAACAAGATGGACTGACACAATGGCTATATCTATGGGCCAGGCATAGGAACCATTGTGAGGATGGTGCAGGACAGTGAAGTGTTTAGAAATGTTGTGCGTAAGGTCACTATGGGATGATACCAAACAGCAACATGGGTGAAATATTGAATGATACAGGAAGGATCAAAAGAAGATGAAAGAATATATAGTCATTGTACCAAAAATAATTTTTGGTACATGCACAAATGCTTCAAGAGGTATCATATGATCAATAGCTTATGGTATTGAAGAAAGTATTCCTAGATTCACTGCACCAAAACATTTCAGTAATTTATAGAAGTCCAACTGAAAACAAATTGATGTAGTGCTGGAAGGTTTCACTAATTCATGCCAAGAAGTTTGTGGAAGAGATTTATATTTTTGCCTATGTCAAAGAAGATGATTCAATCTAAGGTGGAAATTACACACTATCATTAATTTCATATGCTGATAACAATTTGCTATGGATAATTAAGAAATTGACGTAGCAGTACATTTACAGGCAGCTACCAGTAATTCAATAGAGATTTAAAAGAGTAAATGACAGGAGGAATGTCATTGCTTAAGCCAATTGAATCTTGGGCGAAAGCAAAAAATACCAGAAAGATGTTTCCTTCATTTTATTGATGATGCAAAGGCATTTGGCTATATGGATAATAACAAACTGCTCAATATTTTGTAGTATGGAGTTTTTAGAACATTGCATTTTGTTTATGTGAATCCTGTACACAGACCAAGTGAAAGTCATTCAAACAGAACAAGGGAATGGTTCAAAAGAGTTATGTGCTTTAATCTTACTTATTCAATCTGTAGGCTGAGTAGATAATAAAAGATGCTGGATCATATGAAGAATGCTGCATCTGAATTGGAGGAAGACTTTTTAACAACCCATAATATACAAATGCTATAATCTTTCGAACAACTCGAAGCATTTGCTGACAAAAATAAAAGAGTGTAGCTTCAGTATGGATTACAACTCAATGTAAAGAAAGCAAACATCCTAACAACAAGATCCATAGGTACCATGATAAATGCAACAAGATGGAGGTGGTTGAAGAGCTCCTTTTTCATGGATCCATAAGCAACCCTCGTGGAGGCAGCAGTCAAGAAATCCAACAATGTATTACACTGGGAAAATGTGCAGCACAAGATCTATTTAAATTTTTAATTAGTAAGGATATCACTTTGAGGACTAATACGTGACTGACCCAAGCCACGATATTTTCAGTAGCCTCATAAATATCTGAAAGCTGAACATTGAGAAAGATTGCAGAAGTTTTGATGTATTTGACTTTGGAGGTTTGTGAAGATTATTGAAAATATCATTGGTTTTGAGAAGAACAAGAAAATTTGTCTTAGAAAATGCATGACTAGAATATTCCTTAGAAGCAAAAATGGTGAAACTTCCTCTCACATGATTTGGGCATATTATTAGGAGAAGCCAGTTGCTGGAAAAAGACATCATGCTTGATCTAGTGGAGGATTAACAACAAATAAAAGAATATCCTCAAAGAGACACTATTTACCCATTGGCTACAAGAATGGGCTCAAATATAACAATAATTGTAAGGATTTTTGCAGGAGCTGATAGTGTTTCGTGCTGTTGTACATAGGTTCACTATAAGCTGGAACCAGTTTGAAGCTACTTAACAACATCAATCTGAGTAATAGGGCTAATAATAAAGCAACAATGCTTTTCATAACTGTTATGATATTTTAAGGTGTGAGTATTTGTCAGGAGCTTTCCAGGCATGTGGGGATCTAGACAATGGTTGTTAAACAAATGAAGTGTTTCAGACATGGAAGGAGGTTGAGAAAGCACCAGGATCAGTTAGGTTTGGTGTTAGCCTCAGTTAAGCTCTTTCATGTTTCACAGTGAAAGAAAGTGAAAAAGATTCAGGTCACTAATATCCATATAATAATCCATATATGGATTATATGGATTTTAAATTACTTTCCTTAAATTGAGTCTCTTCACTCTCAATCATAGCAGTAAGAATGATTAAGTTCTTCAGTGGTTTAATGAGGCATTATAAGTATCAAGATAATTTTAATTAGGTATTTTGGCTATGAAAATACAGAAGCTGGGGTGAGCCCCAGTGGTGTTGTGGTTGTGTGTGGGACTGCGGCCCAGTGGGATGGAGGTTCAATTCCAGCAGTGGCTCCACAGGAGCAAAGTTTGGGCCTCCTACTCCCACCACCAGAGGGCAGTGATGCCCCCCCCCAAAAAAATACAGAAGCCTTAGAAAAGATATCAATTCCTTGAGGAGCTAGAAATATGTTATTTTAATTGGACATTAAGAACTGTAAGGAAATTTTTTTTTTCTCAAAGATAGAATTGGCAAATTTACCTGGCAGGCATCTACTTTTCCCTTCAGGTACCCAGCACACAACATTCCAGGTGCGACGACACCACCATATACCTCTTGCCTGTTACATATCTTATTATCTATAATCCTCACTAATCCTTTTTGGAGGATATTAGGACTTCTTCCTGAAACAAGAAAATTACATCATGTTGGCTAATATCAAATTCATCTTTCATTTTAGGTTATTAGTGTGAAGCACCCATTTCATGCAAACTTTTATATTCAAGTAATTCATTAAAATTATGGGAAACATGTACATCCATATGTGTGGAGTTTTTTCTTTTAGATTATTTTACAATTTTATATTTATTACACATGGGCCTTTGAAAGTTAAATGGCAGATTAAAGTTCCAGAAACATACATCTTAGATTTTCTGTTAACTTTGTTACTGTAATTCCAAATCCTTGAGGTAATTTTTCAAAATGAAAATATGATTATAAATAGTCACAAATGTTTGCATCATTAGTATTAGTCAGATGCATACGTTTGAAGAGTTTTCCTGAAGTATCACCTCAGCATTCAGGGCAGTCCATTTCACTCCATCATAAACTGTCATCTTTATTCTTATTGGCACTACTACCATATACCCAAACCTCTGCAGCTACTATATAGTACCTATATTTGATGAAGTCAAGACTATTTTCCTTATTTTCTGATTTGTGCATCCAAGACACCTGAAATAGCACCTGTCACAAAGGTTGTACGCAAAATAAATCTTTATAGAATGACGAGTGAAAGAAGGAGGTAATGAAATAGAGGAAAATGAATATATTCCTGTCAAGCTTTCACTTTTAAGGGAAATGATGGTAAACATATTCATAAAATGCGTATCTTTAGTGTGACGCTTCTTGAAGAGATTTTAAAATCCATTGTATATTTTCCTCTTCAAAAGTACCCAGAGGAAGTATTTTTGACATTTGGTTGGGATTGGGGGTCTTTTTTCATTATTTTCTAAAATTAGATTATGCATTTGCGTTATGGTGCTGGTGAAGAACATTGAAAGTGCCACAGTCTTCCAAAAGAACCAACAAACCTCCCTTGGGAGAAGCACAGCCAGGCATGCTTCTTAGAGGCAAGCAGGGCAAGCGCTTTGGACACCTCAGGAGAAACCATTCTTGGATAAGGACGTCATACATGGTGAAGTGGGGGCCAGTGCAAAACAGAAAGGCTTACAACACAGTGGATTGATGCTACCACAATGCGATTGAACCTGAAAACAATGGTAAGGATGGTGCAGGACCAGACAGTATTTCCTTCTGTTGTCCATAGGCTTGTTGTGGTAGGTAGATGATTTTATGTCAAGTAGACACTCCTGGCTAGGGAGGGAGTCAAACCTGTTAAGCATCCCACCGTCTGATGCTGTTTCCTTGGGGTGTGGTCTTCCCTTTCTCTGACTTCCCCTTTATCTTTCTGCCTGCTGATACTCTGCCTTGAACTTGGAAAGCTGCCAAAGTCACATCACATTTTCACAGACCTTGGATCCATAGGACCCTGCATCCATCGGCAAGTCACCTTTCTGCATTCTGCGTCATTGCATGGGGCTTGTGTGGGCCTCAAGAGAGACTTATGGACTAGTATCATGCTTATATGGGATGCTTTCCTGATACAGAATTAAGCTTTTATAGAAAGTTTTTTCGTATACATGTGTCACTATATTTGTTTCTCTAGTTGGCCTGACCTAATCGGTTGAAACTGATTGATGGCACCTACCATAACAACCTAACCTAACCTAGCCTAGCCTAACCTAACCTAACAATATGACAACATTGGGAAAGGTTACAAACTCACCATCAAACTTTAATGTTCCCCATCCAGTAACCATTGCATACGAATTAGGAGAGAACTTATAACTAGCTTCTGGAAGGCATACTCTTCGGATGCTACTTGTGTACAATACTGGTGTGGACAGTTGCACAACGGCGATGTCATTATCGTGTGCAGGGTAGTGGTAGTTTTCGTGAATTATAATATTCTTGACACGTCGCTGGGTTTGTTGATCACTTAAAAGAAGGCCAAAACCAACATTCCATGCTTTTGGATCTTTGGCCCTACAAAAAAATAGAGTTATTTATGAACAGTTCTATATATTGAAGTCATAGGAATCCAGCTTTTATTCTTTTTAAAATAAAAATATTTTCAACTCCTATAACTTAAAACATAGAAAAGCAAAGCAATACATATGAAGGGGAAATAAAATCCTGATAACAAGAATGAATTTTAACCAATTTTGTGCTTTAAAGGATAACCATGAAGACAGTATTTTTCCTGTTTTGTCCAGAAATATATAACTGATAAAGATAAATATGGCACTATAAGAGAAAAAAAATGTGGGCAAGAGTACAGGACAAATTCAACTAAAAGAAATACAGGCAGTGCCTAAATTATTCCTATAACTGTTAAAAACTATAAGTAGGAAGATATGTCTGACTTTAATTATTTTAGTTTAATCAAAAATTTTTATGTAAGTACTGAAAATAGTGCTGTAGGAATTTTTAAAAATTATCTATAATAAGTGACAAAATAACTATTATTTTAGAGCGCTAAAAAAGTTTTAGAGGAACTCAAAACAAACAAACCAAATTAATAGTTAGACAAAACCAATACAAGTTAATGAACAGTCCAAATGGATTAGAATATTAGTTGAAAAAAAGCAAACTTCATTTGCAATAATAAATAATTTAAGGAAATCATCATCTCCAATAGGGTTAACATATACAAGAGGATGCAGGATGAATTAAAATATCTGGTGGCCTGATGAATTTAAACAAATATAGCAATCAGAGAGACATAGAACACTTATGTTCAATTTGCGATTTCTAGTTTCTTTATACATTGTAGAAAAGCGTCTTTAGGCTAATAGTTTTCTACTCCATTCCTACCCCCACCTTGAGACATTTGACAATGTCTGAAGACATTTGGTTGTTACAACGAAGGGGTCACTTGGCAGCTTCTCAGAAAAAGTAATAATTTGGTTACAAATGTCTCATCAGAGGTTTGGAAATGATGATTTAGTCTGCACCTGTTCTTTTACAGTTCATTCATTCAGTTATTCTGAGACTGCAGTTCACAATGTTCAACAGCTGATGGTGTAGGTGAAGCGTATGCGTTTAGGGATCTGAGTGACTTTGAAGACCAGTTTACCTCACGAAACAGTGAGCAGCAGTGACTAGCCAGCTGTTACTAATCAGAGTGGCTCCACACCGGTGGACCTTGTCCTGCTGAAGGCTGGCTTGCCAGGGCCACTCCCCTTCCTCAGCATCCTTGCCTCCTGCTATTTTGTTTCCAGAGGGAGTTACTGTGCGTTGTCCACAACCTGTTCAAAACAGAGATTCATCAGCATTGATATTACTTATGCTTATGCTTCAAAAATAAGCAAGTGTATCTCCTGATAAATGATTACCTGAGGGAAAAACTACACTCTTGGGAAGTTTGAAATGACTGCTGACAAAATTTTCCAAGAAAGCATTAAAATATAGGCATAACAACCCAACTCAACTGAGCTGGCTGCCATTAGTTGATGCCAACTCAGAGTGAACCTTAGAACAGAATAACATCCTCCTTTTCTCCTCCTCCTCGCTCACATACATAGAGATTCTCTGGGTCTGCATGTTTTCTCCATGATCATACTCAAGAGGTAGGTGGAATTAAAGGTTTGATTGTTGAAGACAAATGCGTAGCAAGTTGGTAAGTTGTACAGGAAGATGTTTCTCAATTAAAGGGGTTGTTATTATAAAACTATGATTTCTTTGGAGGCATTCTTCAGAAGATGTAACTCAATGTGAATTAATTATTGATAGGAAAATTGAGTAGAAACCCAGGTTTAAATTAAAGTCAAATATATAATACTTAGATAAAAAGAATGATACCTAAAGATAGCCATTGTTCAGCATTGCGTGCTTTGAAAACTTACAACCTTGCTTTTTTTTTTTTTTTTTGACAACACTGCCTCTGATGGTCGTGGGCGCTACCCAGTGCTGCTCCTGAGAGTCGCCGCTGCGTTTGAACTGCGAAGCCCGCAGGCCGCAGTCTCGCACTCAACCACTTACGCCATCGGGGCTCAACCCAAAAACTTACAACCTTGCTTAATATCTAATTCAATCCAGTGAAATTGCTGGACTCTAAGAAACTTAGAAAAAAATCTAGAATAATGGTAAATGGTAACCACTCTTCTCTCTGTTTCTCCTATTTCATCTCTATTCTATTAAAACACCGAGTTGGTGCTAAATGCAATTGGTGCTCATAATAAATATTTAAGAGAACAGAAATGATACATTTTAAAATCTTTCCAGAACCTCTCACAGAAAATCAAGCACAAAGATTGAGCTAATAAACTCTGATAGAAATAAAATCTATACTATGTGAACCAGGAGACCTCTTAGAATAATGACAGGCTTGATTGCAAAGCCATTTCCTGTAATGAGTTCTAGACATTGATAGAGTGAAAAAACTTGCAATAATACCTGCACAGAACATAAAGCAGTCACTCTCAATCAGGGAGGAGGTTGCGCATCCTTCCTTCTGCCCCCCAGAGACATTTGGAAATGTCTGCAGATATTTTTTGCTCATTCCACATGAGGGCATGCTATTATCATTTAGTGGATAGAAACCAGGAAGGTCCTAACTATCTTTCAATGCATAGGATATCAGCTCCTCAACCCTCAAAACTATTTGCTTCCAAAGGTCAACAGCATTCAGGTTGAGAAATACTGGATTTAAAAAAAGGCATATGTATAAAAAATAATATTTAAATAATGGGAAAGGTTAGCTGGTTAAGAGATGGTACCAATTGTATATGACTGGATAGACTTTGATGTATTATTTTTGGAGGATGGAAAAGCATAAGAAAAAGGGAGGATCATGGTCACTTTTGATTTAAACATTTTTTTTCTTTTTGGGCATCACTGCCCTCTGGTGGTCGTGGAAGCTACCCAGCGCTGCTCCTGAGAGCTGCCACTGGATTTGAACCACCAAGCCCGTAGGCCACAGTCCCCCACTCAACCACTTACGCCACTGGGGCTCAGCCCCATGGTCACTTTTGTATAGAACTTTACTGGCCTACTGAAATGCTTCGGTTTTCATATTGCTTTTAACTCTAGATTATTTTCCTGATATTTTAAAAGTTATCCTATTCTTAACAAATACTTTGCTGAGTAGATGGAGGCTTTGTAATTGCTCTGTTTGAAGGGGAGGACTCTCATGTTGACTCATAGACTGAGGCGAGGAAGAGAAAGCAAATAATCCAGCCCCCCAAAGGCAGTGGTTCCTCCCTATCCTGCTTTTTTTCTGTTTGGACAACTCCTAAAGGAAATTGGCTTCGATCCAGCTTCTTCAGAAGACTATAAAAACAAAGCTGCTGCTTTGTGGGTTAGGAGAACCTCACCCTGAGACTCCACTTCCCTGTTTCAGCTCTTACTCAGATTTCAAATCTCATTCTTACCCATGCCTCATCATCTCCCATTCTGAGTTCTCAATGAGTCACGAGTGCTGTGTCTGTTTTCAACTATCCTCCCTGAAATATCACCTTGCTATTACCCTCCAGGAGGCACATTTATGCTTTTGTCATCAAAAATGGTGAAATAGTCCATTTCAAGACTGCAAGGAACACAATGAAGAGTTGACAACGCCTTTGGACAATTTATCAAAGACTTAGATCATCCCTGCCCTTCCAACGTCTACTCTCACACCTATTACTGTTCTTTAATAAATTTTGCATTATATACAAAATTTCTGTTTTTCCCCCTTATGAGAGCTTTCTTGTCTCACCACCTATTTAGTTAAAGGATGATCAGAAACCAACATAGGCCCGGATAAATTTAGGCTATGGACGAGTATTCCTGGTGATCGATAGATAGGCAGATAGGCTGCTCTCATTTTTAGTTGACTTTTATTGCTGTCTTGATCTTCTCTTCTGCCAGCCGGCAAATTCTCATTAATGGATTTCAATTACATTGATCCTCACATTTTTAATTAGAATGATGAGATTAAAAATGCTAACCAAGCTTTCCAAGCTATAGCCAACCAAAGCCTATCAAGAGAAAAATAATCTAATGCAACTTTGTGCTTATGTTTTGCCCAAGTTGTTCAGAAATATCTATGTCTGTGAGTGAGACATAGTGGTGTCAGTGTCACCTTTCTCTGACAAGCGACTCTTCCAACCAGCATGATCACTTAATCTCAGCACCCAGATAAGAGCAGTTCTTCTATTTAATAGTCTGCTGCTCCCATATCATTCATATTCTAGGAACTCTGGGATCCCTTTGCCCTTGTCAGGACGTTAGAGAATGGAAACAATGCCTTTGCCTGTAAGGTAACAGCTTGCTTGGATGTTAGGCAGCTTATTTTTCAAACATGACATTTTAGGATGAGAATTCTACAGTGAGTTTCTAGGCCTAGTGTTCTCATAGGTAAAACAAAAACCCCAAACAGGTTCCATTTACTGAGTGTTTTCTAGGAGACAAAGGAGCCTGATGAAGTTGTGGTGTATTGCTTTCTGTTTCTGGAAAGATTTGCAGCCTGGGACACTCCAAGGGGAGGGTCTACTTTGTCAGCCTTTCAGGTGTCACCCTTTCGATATTGACTCCATGACAGAGAGTTTAGCTAAATAGTCGTGTGAATTCTTTACTTGTATTACCTTATTTCATCTTCACCATAACCTGAAATAGAGGCTTTGAGAAGTTAAATAACTTCTATGTAAATCCATTCTGTTAGTAATTGGTAGGTCTAGGGCAAAATTTCACATATGCTGATTTTGGATTCAAAGATATTTTTTCATTAGAATTTATATTGTTTTTGATAATATGCACAGCAAAAACACAACACTAGTTTTCTATGTATATAATTTCATGACATTAACTATATACTTTTAATTGTGTAACCATTCTCCTTCTCTTATTCTTCATGATCATAATTTCACTGTGTCCTAATGTTCCTAGTTCATCTTTCTAGTTACTGTTGTCTGTTTGATCCCATATAGATAGTTTTAAAAGCATGTAATACTCAAGACAGAAACTCATTACAAATTTAGCTGAACTACTGTTTGGTTTTAGGATGATTTCAGAGAATATCTTTGGTTTAAGGTTTAATGTTTAGCTTGGGGCACTGGTTTCAGTGGTTGATTCACGTCAGAAAAGTCTGGTATTCATGATCCCAGAAAGTCTACAGTGCATGATCATTTGAAATGACATTCTGCATTTCCTCTCTTTTTTAGTATTATTCTATGAACTGGTTGGTTAAAATGTTCAGTAATGGCATGCTGTCCCTACCTAGTTCTTCTGGATCTTGTGGTCAAGGAGGGAGTTGTTCCTGGAGGCAATTAGCCACACCTTCCATATTCTCTTATTGCTCCTGAATGTCTCCTTCCTTTATTATTCCAGGAAAATAGAAAACAATTGTTGCAGCTTATATGGCTACTTGCAAGCTCTTAAGATCCCCAGAACTACCCAACAAATTAGAGTGTAGAACAAAAGCACCAGACACATTATTAGGCCAATTAACTTTTTGTCCAATAAAATCATGACCCTAACATCTAAACTAAGAAACCAGACCCCATGAGGTATTTATTTGGATATAAGAAGCCTATTTTTATTTATTTTGTTGCTCTTGATTGTGTATTTAACACGTAGCTTTTGCCAAATCAACTTTTACAGGCACACAATACTTACTTTAATTGCTGCTACATTTCCTTGACTGAGCCCCATTAAGCATCCTATGAGCTTCCTTCCATTGATTTTAGTTCACTTTTTGTCCTCTTGTCCCTGGATTCCCTCCCCCAACCCTGACCCCCTAACCCATTTCCTTCCTTCCACCTCCCCTTCTCCCGTATCCCCCTGGAACCATTGGTCCCATTCTTTTCATCTCTGAATTATTTATCCTGCCTATCTTATCTAGATAAACATGCAGATACATTAATAAGTAATGTAAAAACCAGGCAAATTCAAATAAAAGTACAAAGGAAGTCAAGATCAACGAAACAATCACAGCAGCAGAAAGCAAGAACACATTATAAAGAAAAAGAAGACCACTGACAAAAATGGGAAAGTCTATACATAGTTACAGGTCTGTTTGTTGGCCTTCAGGAGTGTTTTCCCATTGAGTGTGATGTTTCCCATCACTCTCAAGCCTCCTTTTTCACTACTGTTGGACACCACTAATAAATACTCGAAGTTCTGAATCATCCTTGTGTTTTCCTTGCTCCCAGGACCCATCAGCATCAGGGTGCTAAGCAGATTCTGGCTCAGAGTGACATTTAGGGGGATACAGTAAAACTCCACAGAGTTTCTGGGACTGAAATTTTTATTTACCTTATCAGATTGCTTCCTTTTTCTCCTACAGAGAGACTGTTGAATTTGAACTGCCCACTTTGAGGTTAGCAATGTGCAGCCCACTGTGCTACTAGAGTTCCTTTTATCCTGCTTATCATAGCACATAGCACATGATAATTAGTTTTTGAGTCACGACATCAATCAAGGTGGGGCCAACTATAGGTAACTTCCTTTGTGTTTCTAAAAGCAGAATTTACTTTACAGTTCACAGGTATAACCTTGAATTTTGAGTTTCACTAGAAAATAATTATTTTTGATACACTTACAGGTATTGAGAAGATTTTCTGCTGCTGGCATTTCCATATCTAAAATTCAAGGGTAGAGAAAATGTAAACACTTAGCTTTTTGAACACATTTTACCTTAATATTAATTAACACTTGTTATTTTGCTAAGGTGCACATCATTCTGTATGCTTAGTCATGTTATTTTATCTTGACTCTAATTCCTATATTCATATAGAGAATAATAAAATCTTAGTATTCATTCTTTTGTTCCACCATTATAAATTACCTGGGTTCTACACAATATTATGAAAAGTGATTTTCCATTATATCTTCAATCTAAGTCACCAACAAATAGAATATATCTGATACTTTTTATGATGTATTACTTCAAATATTTTTGGTCCATCTATTACCCAGTCATTGCTGTCATTCTTTATCGAGTTTGGATCAGTTTTGCCCAGCAGTAACTTAATAAATGATTTTCTTAAGCTAGCATCTAAGACATCAATTTCTGACAGTATCAACCAACTGAACATTCTTGGATGCACGACCTATAAATGTTGGCTTTAATGATGCCCAGGCCATTAATCATCAATGTAAGAAGGGAACTTAAGGACAAATGGTTTTCTACTTGGTTGCATAGGAAACCATTTCTGAGACACAATTCACAGGTCTCAGGAAATGGAGCAACAATTGCTCTTAGCAATGTCCATCTCTCCTACTCCATTTTTTCCTTTCTTTTTCTTTCTTTCTTATCAACTACCAGGCAGCAAGCTGTTCTTGTATTTGGCTCTGTTTTTTGGAGGTACAGGCAAAGACATTAAAACATTACATACCATAGCAAATAATACCTAGGAGAGTATATAAGTTAGTTGTTATGTGCCATTACCTCAAATTTTTTTATGTCTTTAAAAACTTTTTTTTTAATTGGGGACTCATACAACTCTTTTCACAATCCATACATGCATCCATTATGTCAAGCACATTTGTACATTTGTTGCCATCATCATTCTCAAAATATTTTCTTTCTACCTGAGCTCTTGGTATCAGCTTCTCATTTTCCCTCCCCTCCCTCCCCTCCCCCCATGAACCCTTGATGATTTATAAATTGTTATTATTTTGTCATTTCTTATACTGCCTGGTGTCTCCCTTCACCCACTTTTCTATTGTCCATAGCTCAGGGAGGAGGTTATGTGTAGATCCTTATAACCGGTTCCCCCTTCCCCATCCCCACTCCCAATGCTCTCCTGGTATTGCCACTCTCTTCACTGGTCCTGAAGGAATCATCTATCCTGGATTTCCTGTGTTTCTAGTTCCTATCTGTACCAGTGTACATCATCCGGTCTAGCGGGATTTGTAAGGTAGAATTGGGATCATGATAGTGGGATGTGTGTGTGGGGAAGCATTTAGGAACTAGAGAGAATGTTTCATCATTGCTACACTGCATCCTGATTGGCTCTTCTCTCCCTGCAACCCTTCTGTAAGGGGATGTCCAACAGATGGGCTTTGGGTCTCCACTCCGCACTCCCTTTCATTCACAATGATATGATATTTTGTTCTTTGATGCCTGATACCTGATACTCTGTGATCACACTGACTGGCATCCTTCTTTCATGTGGGCTTTGTTTCTTCTGAGCTAGATGGCTGCTTGTTTACCATTAATTTGATTTTTGACTCATAGTCATTCATGGTATAACAGAAGAAACCACTGCCTGATCTTGTACCAGCTTCACAATCCTGGGGAGAATTCCACAGAAGCAGTATGTTAATTAATTCATGATAAATTCTATGTAGCCCATGGTCCTTGATTTCATTTAAGTATAAATTTACTGATTTACATGTGTCCAGATGCTAAAGTAGTTGATGAGCTCTATCTCTCAGATAATATTCTTTGGGCATAACATCAGAAATATATGAATTCTTTTGTAGAATGTGTTTATGTAATATTTAAATATGTCTAAGTGGTATATCTTTAAAAACTTTTAAAACCATAATTGCATCTTATTTTATTGAGCTAGGCAACTATAACAAAACTGTTTTACAATACAAAAACATTATCTTTCATTCTGGAGGCTTATTTATAACATTTTTTTATCAAAAAGTGTTACCCTGGAGATTTAATATGACTGCCTGTTTTAAAGGATGAAGGAAGGGAACACAAACCTAGATTATGGTTGAGTAAAATCTGAGTCACTCAACACATAGTTTTCATTAGTCATCTGGTTGCGGGTGGGCTTCAGTATATATATATATATATATATATATATATTAAATTAGATTGAAAATTACCTCCTTGGCCAGACATTACATATCATTTGCCATCGTTTAAAGGATAATAGGCTAAATTACAAGAACTTAAACTGTGACCATACTTCCATGGAAACAAGACTTCCTAAATATGAAAATTTAAAATTCATATCAAAAGTGGGCACTTCATAGTAGAAATATCTCTTTCAATATGTTTGTCTTTATACTTTAAAGCTAAAATTAGAGAAAAATAAGCTAGCTGTAGGCTCAGGTGCTAGATGTTAAGGTAGAACTGTGCTCTATTTTTTTTACCTTTATGCAGATTTGAAAAATATGAAAGTTGAGGATACCTATTTTTGTTCAGATATTATATACAAGTTACATTAGGTAGATTTGGAGCACAGAGCCTCTTTAGAGTACTGAAAAGCAAGGATTTCACATTGAGCACTAAGGTGTGCCTGATCCAAGTCATGATATTTATTCTCCATTGTGTCCTATGTATATGAAAGGTGGACACTGAATAAGGAAGTGCAAAGGAGAATTTGTGCATTTGAATTGCGGTGCTTTTAAAGACTGCTGAGCACACCATGTGCTGTTAAAAGGACAAACCAATCTGTCTTCGAAGTAAGGTCTTAGTGCTCCTTAGAGGCCCGGATGGCAAGGCTTGACCTTGCATACTTTGGATATCGTGTAAGGAAAGACCAGTCCCTGGAGAAGGACCTCGTGTTTGGTAAAGCAGAGGAGCAGTGAGGGATGGGAAAGCCCTCCAGGGATGCATTAGTGTCATGGTGGCAACAGTGAGCTCAAGGAGAGGAAAGATTGAGAGGTTGGTGCAGCACCAGGCAGTGTGTCCTTCTGGCATGCATAAGGTCACTATAGGTCAGAACCAACTCAATGACCCCTAATAACAGCAGCATATTTCCTACTTTTATTTTTTTTTAAAGTAGTTTCTTTCTTTCTTTTTTTTTGGGGGGGGGCATCACTGCTCTCCGGTGGTGGGAGTAAGAGGCCCAGCCCCACTGGTGGAACTGAACCTCCGTCCCAGTGGGCCGCAGTCCCGAGCACAACCACTACGCCACTGGGGTTCAGCCCCATGTTTCCTACTTAAGCTTTGAAAGCTTACCAGAAATTTTTTGTCATGAGAGGATGAGATAAGGGAAGCATGCTGAGGGTTTTCTACTGGGAACCCAACTTGGGGTATCTGTGTCCACAAGTACCAAGGTGATGACTGAGCATAAAATCTATTCGTAAGAAAAACAATGAAACTGAAGTCATCTGTGTGCAAAAAAATATTTAGTAAAGCATGACTATGAAAATAACGTGCTGAGCAGTGTGCAAAGACATAACATGTATTCTGTTTGCAACAAAAATATCCTAATTGGTGTATCTAGTGTAGTGTTATGTTCTCAGCATTTGATATCTATGACAATGATAATCAAGTATAACATGCTGTGAGGTTAGTTTTCTTGGTAATAAATTTTTATTGCTTTTCTAGTTTGTTAATTTTTATTGAAAGTTTGAATCACATGAGTATTATCATATATATGTTCCATTTTGATTGCTAATCTATAAAATAGCTTGCAACCTAGTAAACATTTATATTGGGAAACAATAGAGGTAAAAAATGTGTTACCTAAATTTAATTATTGAAATAATAATGCCCACTTTACATAAATGTGATATTTGAACATACCAATAAAGAAGACAAGACAGCAAACAAATCTACTGTTGTTGAATTGATTCCGACTCATGGTATCTTGAAGGATAGAGAAGTTCCTCATAGGGTTTAAACCTATATGCAAACTGTAGGCTTACTTGGAAGCAGTCTGCTGTATCTTTCTGCCATGGAGCTGCTGGTGGGTTTGATCTGCTGGCAGCTGAACACTTCAGGCAATGGGTCACCAGGCTCAAGAATTAACAAAAGTCAGTTGCCATGAAGCTGACTCTGACTCACAGGGATCCCATGTTCAAGAAGACCTGTGCTCCACAGGGCTTTCACAGATGGGTTTTCCTAAAGAGGATCTGCAGACCTTTCTCTGAGTTGCTTCTGGGTGGATTTGAATCTTCAGCTTTTTGGTTAGTAGCTTGCAGTACCCAGAGGCTGGACCCAATCATTCTGTGCAATTCATAGTACTGGAAAGCTCACTAAGTTATGTAATATATATAATGTACTACAAAGCCTGTAGTGTAATGAAAATGTATAGGACAAATTCAGGAAAAATTAATGACTTTTTGTACATACATGTTAGCATGCAAAAAATGATGCCAAGAACTCTGACAAATGAAAACAACAGCAATAAGAAACTTGGACGCATGCAACCAACTGAACTAACCAGAGGACATCAGAAGTTTGGGCTATGCAATAATAGGATGTCTTGACATCAACTTTGTTGACCTAAATAAACTGATCTCAGATCCCCAAACCAATAACCCATCTGTGAGGTGCTCAATCCATTTTTGTAAGAACTGCCTTAAATGTGAGCTTCATGTCAGCTCATTTTGATGACTTTGTGTGTGTGTGGGGGGGGTGGTGGTGGTGGTGGTTAGCTGGTTGGCTAAGATTTAATCCTCACCTGTGATTAAGTGTTATTAAGATTATTAACCTTCAATAAGTGTTATTGGCATTTAGCTTCTGACGGGAGCGAGAAGAGAGGTGATGCTAAGGCATGGTTAAGGCAATATTAAACCATAATCTTTACCACCTGTGTTACACGTACTCGTCATTGTGCTTCATACAGTTGTAGGTGGGTCATACAAAAATAAAACTACTGGAAAAATAAAAAGCTACATAAGACACCCCCCACACCCCCGCCCCACAAAGGAACTTGCTTTTCTAGAACCTTACATAATACATTTGGAAGAATATTGCAAATATATATTACATTTTTCCCACTTGAGTTTATAGTTTTTAATAGATTAGCTCATAAAAATATAGTTTAGGAGACAAATTATTTACATATTGGAGGGGCGCTTCCCCTTATCCTATTCATATGAGGTGTGATAGGTAGCTTTGTTATGCCAACATGGCCAAAGAAGATAGGGAGGTTTGTTATGCCAACATGGCCAATGAGCAGGTGAGATTGCAGGGTGGAGATATAAATGGCTCAGCCATCCCTGCCTTGTTCTCTTGCTCTTGGGTCTTGGAACCAGTCAGCTGCCTTGTTTGTCCTGTGTCTCGATCTGCAAACTACACAACCAGTGGAGCTTCAAATCCTTGGACTGTCTTGCTGTGAGTGGAGGTTTCTTCAAGTCCTACTTCTCCACGCTCCTGGAATATACATCTCTGGAGCTGGGGACGGTTGGACCCTATCATCAGGCTGACTGTGGGTGACCTGCCTTGCTGTTTGCTCTACAGAGGACTAGTTGGCGACCCTCAAGACTCGGATCGCCAATGTACTAGCTGCGTGAGTTGCACTGAGCCATTTGTACTGCTTTATAGACTAGTTAACTGTTTATTTCTTTTCTTTTTTTTTGGGCATCACTGCCCTCTGGTGGTGGGAGAAGGAGGCCCAGCCTTTGCTCCTGTGGAGCTGCTGCTGAAATTGAGCCTCCATCCCAGTGAGCTGCAGTCCCGCGCACAACCACTACGCCACCGGGACTCAGCCTGTTTTTTTTTAATGTTAGATATCTATCTACATAAATATATAGAGAGGATTATGAGTGTCCTGGTTTTGTTTCTCTAGGGAACCCTGTCTAACAAATGAGGTAACTTCAAGGATCAACTATGAGAAGGATGGGTGTAAAGGGAAGCTCAACTTGATAGCTTCTTATCTGGAGGAACATGTTCCAGTGTTCCGGTTTTGCTTTTGGATATTTTTGCTATTCCATGCAAATGAACGCTGTCTCTACATTAAAAAAAATTACAGTATGAAAAGGAAGTCCTTTTAGGCCTTCCTGTTAAGGGTAGGGATACTTTTCTGGCCTTGGTTAAATGTGTCGAGGCAGAGAAGTGAGAGCCTAGCTTAGCTGGGCCAGGTTTCCTGTGTACTCACACTATTATCAAGATCAGAGAGCTACCCATTATCCTGGGAGCAAAGGGAGTGCTATCTTTGCCTTTTAGAAGCCATTTCCCCCCAGTATTGTGATGGAGGGATGCAAGATTATTAAGGCCTAGTAGGGAGTAAGGTTCACATCAATTTTGGAACTTTAGAGTCTAGGTTTTTGAGACAACCAGAACTATGGGAGAAATCAAGATCCATAGAATAAGTCTTTGGAGTTTCCAGCTGCCCCCTTTTGTAAAGAAATGTTTATTCGGGACCCTGCTTTCTTGAACAGTGGTTAAAAGTAATTATCATTATACACAAAACCCAGAAAATACATCCAAATTAAAAGACAAGACTCATTCTGTCCCATGCATTAAAAAAGGCTTACCTTTAATTTTAAATGAGGAAGGATCAACACATAAAGATCCAGTTCTACTCTGTAACTTTTGATATAAAATCGTTTCAACTTTATCCCAAAATTTCGCTGCGTTGTTCTTGAAGTAGGAGTTAAACTTCAGCACAGCATGCACTACCACTTTCCCTTTAGCTTGGCTGTCAAAGAAAAACAGAAAAATTCGTTATGCTTTTATTATTGTGCTTCACTCACAATGAAGTTATCATTGCTTTTGTGACTTGCAGCTCCTGGCAGCTTTTCCAGGCCCTCACAAGGAAAGGACGTGGTAAAACAGAATAGAGTGAGTTCGATTTGATTTAGCATCAGGAGAATGGAGTTGGTTTTCTCTATTTACCATTTGCCAGCACAAGTTGTTTGTATTCTTTGTTTCTAAATTTTCTCGTTTCAGTGAAGGAAATAGTAATATTTATCTGGCTATTGTAAACATCCTATAGAATAATGGTATTTTGAGACTCTCAGAGTGCTACATAAAAATATCTAATAATATCACTATGTCTATGTGAAATAAATCCATCCTGGATTCTTCAGGAAGAATTCACGAGAAACAAAATGAAGCATAATGGGTACGATGAGAAAGTCATTTATTAATTTGACTTTCTTTTAGCTGAGATGCTCAGTGTGTAGTCATTCATCAGCTAGTTCTCATCTGATAGAAATCATGGCTGATTATGGGAAAAACGTTAGACTGGGTTTATTTTAATTTTTGATTCTGTCTTAGAGATACAAATATGTAAGGCAAAAAATTTAAAAGGGAGGAACTGCTACTTACCCAGTGGAATGTTTAGTCTGCTCTAACCTTTTCTTAAGCATTTCTCCCTTTTTGTACAATTGCCTATCCAAGACTGCCCAGAGGTCTAGGTATCTTGGGAAAGACCCGAAAAATACTCATTTCCAAACCTTTATGACTTGATTCCCAAATAGAAAATAATAGAAGGATTTTTTGAGTGAGCAAAACCCCTCTTTGTTTCCATCTTTTCCAGGATAAATATATGGATTAGTTAATTTCTAATATACTTTATTTAGCATGTCAGGGGTTTTAGAGGTATGTTTAGCAGATGTCATTTATTTATTTATTTATTTTTTGGGGGGGCATCACTGCCTCTGGTGGTTGTGGACGCTACCCAGCGCTGCTCCTGAGAGCCGTCGCTGGATCTGAACCGCCAATCCCGTGGGCTGCACTCAACCACTTACGCCACCGGGGCTCAGCCCTAGCAGATGTCATTTATTTGGAGGGCATAAATGTGTTGTCTTAATTTTCTTTGAAAGCTATTGTAGTTGTATGTTAATTTATCTTTCCCTGCCTTTATATTTCCTACAGGTGCAATGTCAATTTTGTCTGATCTGCAGATAGATCTTTATTTATTTTCAATGAGATTATCATGTTACTCTGTTTATTGTAAGGAATGACACGGATGTCACCCTGAACTTTTCTCCTGGGTCAAATAACCTATAATCAAACTAAGTATAGACATATTGATTCTTAATTTGATGTCATTAGGGTCATATGGACCTCTCTGTTCTCAAAAACATGAACTAAAATTGCTGAAATTTCATCTTTTCCTAACTCACAATACTTATAATTTCTGTGAAAAATAGTCTGTAATTTTTTTTCCCCACAGGCAGTTTTCCTTTCCATTCCTCCGCTTCTCATTCATTCATTCATTCATTCATTCACTCACTCACTTAACAAACATGCATTGGCCCATAAAATATATCAGACACAGTCCTAGAGGCCAGAACTCTATAAGCGTATAACATAACAAATTCCCTGCTCTTATATGACTTATAGCCTCGTAGAAGAGACAGATAAAGATGAAAAGACGGGAACGATGCCATCCTCAAGGTGAGAAGTATGAAGGGAATAGAGCAGTGATGGGAAGTAGAGGTAGAAATTTTATTATACAAGGGTTTAGGGAAGGCCCCTTTGAAGTGACCTCATGACAAGAAAAATGAATTATGCCCAAACCCAGAAAGGAACATTTCAGAAATGAAGAGTAGCAAGTGCAAAATCTCTGTGTTGGAAAAAGTTTTTCTAAGAGATAGAAAGTACAGGGTGATTGGAGCCAGAAAGCGGGCTAGAAGGGGGGAAAGAGCTGATATTAAGGGCTCGATAGAAAGTAAGTAAATATCTGGGAAAGAATGAGGGCAGCTTGTCTACAAACATGCCTGATTCAATTGATGTAAGGATTGTGATCAGAGTTGTACGAGACCCCAATAGAATGATTGCTTTATAAAATAGAAGATGCTGGATAAGACCTCAGAGGGACAGAGCCGTGTGGACTACAGTAAAGACATTAGAATTTATGCAAGTTCTTAAGAGATCAGGAACTAAAGGATGGTGCCCTTTCCTAGTTCATTTGGGTTGCTGAGTGAAAAATGGTTTCTAGAAAGGACCAGAATGAAATCTGGCTCTGAGATCACATCATAAAATAATCTCAATAAGAAAGAACTTGGGCTGGGGTAGAGCAGGGAAGGTAAGTCACAGGAAGAGGCCAGTGCTTATAGAATCTGCATTCAATCGTTTGTTTCTTCTCATGATCATGTCTATCTCATTATCCAGAAAGTTCCCCACATCGACTACTGGAGCCCTGGTGGCACAGTGGATTAAGCAGGGGGCTGGTAACAGAAAGATCGGCAGTTTGAAGCCACATGCTGCTGCTCTTCAGGAGAACCATGAGGTCATCTCTCTTTGTAAAGATTTATACTTTTGGAAACACTAGAAAACTTTTACTGTTTTACTGTGTCCTATAGGGTCACTGTGAGTCAGCATATTAGCTAATGATTCTGCCCCAAGAATGACTTACTTGGTTTATTCAATTAGAAGTAGCAAGTCAGAACACTCCAAACTCACGCTCATTGAGTCGGTTCCAACTCATAGTTGTAGAAATATCCCTGTGGGTTTCCAAGGCTTTTATGAGAATAGAAAGGCTTTTCTTTCTCCAGTGGAGTGGCTGGTGGTTTTGAACTGCTGACCTTGTGGTTAGCAGGCCAATGTCTAAGCATTATGCCACCAGAGCGCCCTAAAAGGCTGCAAGCAGAACTGCAGAACGCTGATTGACATATGAAAAATTGAAGGTACAGCAATTAATGCATCAAGTTTAAGGCAAATTACAGCTTCTCTATTATAGATTTTTTTCACTTCTTGGTCTGTCTTAGTTATCTAATACTATAACAGAAATTCCTCACTTTTCTGTCAGTTTGTCATGTTGTCGTGGCCTGTGAGTAGCTATGATGATGGAAGCTATTTCACTGATGTTTCAAATACCAACAGAGTCACCCTAAGTGAATATGGTTCAGCCCAGACTAAGAACAAACTTCAAAGAAGGAATAGCCTGTCCACTTATGAGGAATTAATTATGGAAAACACTATGATAGCATCAAAATTTATAAAATTCCATGATATAAGAAGAACATTGTCAGAGACAGTGACAGAACAAGAGCCTTTTAGTGTAAAATGACCAGATTTTAAGCAGGACACCATTGACTGGGGTGAGGGTGGGAATTCTTGATTAAAAAATTGGTCTATATGAGCAACACAATTTTTCATAGAATGCAAACATAGTATTGTTATATGTTTATTTTAATTTTAAAATGCCACAGGACATTGTTAGATTGTGAAAAAACGGGACGTCTGGTCACTCTATCTTAGTTTGATGGTGCTTCCTTGGGGTTGTGGCTTAGGAGAGAGACTGGGAACTGTTCCTGTCTCTGGTGCTTTGCCTTCCTGCCTGCTGGAACTCTGTGTCTGTATCTAAGGGCTGAGATTCTGCACCCACTAGCCTGGGATCTCTTTGTATCTGTCTTTACTTTGCTGAGTTACAGGCCTGCAGCTATGTGAGTCTGAAAAGAGCTAACATTGGACCTGTACACTTGAAATGGACGAGGCTGTGATGCTTTCTTGATAAAAAAATTACTTCTTGGGCTGAGCTCCAGTGGCGTAAATGGTTGAGTGTGGGACTGCAGCCCATGGTCTTGGCAGTTCAAATCCAGCAGCAGCTCTCCAGGAATAAGGCTAGGTAGCTCCCAAACCCACTAGAGGGCAGTGATGCCCCCCCCCCCAAAAAATTACTTCTTGATATAAAGTTCTTTCTCTTTCTTATACATATATGAGTGTCACTGGCTTTGTTTCTCTAGACAATTTAGCCTCACACAAGTAAGACAGACCAAAGAAGAATTGATGGATTTAAATTATGGGGCTGGCAAAGAATATTGAAAATACAATGGACTGCCAAAAGCACCAACATATCCATCTTGGAAGATGTATAACCAGCATGTTTCTTAGAGGCAGATTGTGAGCTGTTGTCTCATGTACTTTGGGCATGTTGTCAGGAGAGACCAGTCCCTGGAGAAGTACCTCATGTTTAGTAAAGTGGAGGGCCAGTGAAATCAAGGCAGGCCCTCCACAAGATGGATTGACATGGTATTTGTAGCAGTGGGCTCCACCACTGCTGTGAGAATGCTGCAGGACCAGGGAGTGTTCTGTTCATAACGTATACTCGTGTTCATATGTTCATAACATATACTCGTTATGAATTGGGACCAATTAGGACATTTAACAACAACAATAACAATGATGGAAATACCATAAGTGGAGCCCTTTAACAAACAAAAATCATTCTTTTATAATTTTGGAAGCTAGAATCTCAGTTCAGGATAGCACAGGATAAAAATTTTCTTTGTCAGCCTACAGTTTAGGAGAAGGGTCTTTGTCTCCTTTCAGCACCTTAAAAGCCTGGTTGTGGGGGTGAGCCCCGGTGACATAGTGGTTGACTGTGGGACTGCGGCCCACAGGGTTAGTGGTTCATATCCAGCAGCAGCTCTCCAAGAGCAAGGATGGGCCTCCTACTCCCACCAGGGGGCAGTGATGCCCATAAAAACAAAAACAAATAAACAACAAAAAAAAGTCTGGTATGGCGGTCATGTGCTTATGTTAAGTTCATGATTGAGATGCAGAGGTGGAGTCCAACCTGTTAATCTGGAGATAGCCATTGAGTAGCCAATGAGGTCTTTGTGTGAGCATGGCTTTCTCCTGAGACTTCTGGGACATTTCGCCATATTTCCCTCATTGAGATGAGAAGCTATCTCCCAGCTGTTGGGAGTTAGTCTCTGAGACAACGAACTCTGAACAAGACAAGATGGCAGCGCCTGAGGAGCAGGAGGAGAAGCCACATGGCCTTCCCCTGATGGAATCAGACCCCTGAAGCTGGAGAAGCCACGTGGAGACACCTGCCATTGCTGAGTTGCTTCTACCACCACTGGATGGTATTGATGGACGCTGAGCCCTGGAAGCGAGGAGTCATGGGGAGACCACTGCTGGCTCTGGGACTCTGCACCCACTGACCTGTGACTTCGTGAGTTGGAAGGAGACTTTATAGACTGATATTGGGCATATGGACTAATATCGGACTTATGACTTGGAACTGGACTGGGCTGGGATGCTTTCTCAATGTTGCATTCCTCTTGTATATAAACCTTTTCCTAATATCAACATCTGTGTTTATAATTTTGTTTCTACCTGGACTGACACACTGGTGTTCCTTAGAGATCTCCGTGTGTCTAGCACCGATCTTTCTCGGCTCTCTAGGTTCTCAGTGCAGGTACCCAAGGGCCAAAGGTACCCAATGCCCTGTTGTTGACTCTTCTTTTTCGGTTAGTGACCTGTTAGTGAGGTCTCTCTCTTCTGCTTATATGTTTCTCCTTTTATCTCCTCTATGTTAAAAGGTGTAGCTCAAGCAAGGATGTTACTTGAGTAAGAGTGTCACTTACATAAGGTGCAACTTAGTAAAAATGGGAGTTGATTTATGGGTGAGACTTAAGTCACACTATCTTTTAACTTTGTGATTCAAGGTACATCTCACACCAGTCCTGGCTTATAAACATTACATTACATAAAGTGGTGGGTAGTTATGTCAGATCACAAAATAGAGGACAACCAGACAATACTGGGTGTCATGGCTTGCCCAGCAGACATACACTTCAGGAGGTACACAATTTAACCCATGACCTTCTCTTATGAAGTGAACATAGGATTGATTTTATTATCAAAGTTGAATTAAAATCCTGTGTTAGTTCTCAAGTATTTTAGTATTATTTTCATGTTGGAGTAATAAGTGTGTTATATATAACACTGATATCACAAAGTATGTCTTTCTTACCTAGCAGTTTTCTGCCTGTGCTGAGTAATTAAGATATCATTTAAAATTTCGAGTTTATTAACGATACAACAAGCTTAATAAAAGAGTGTGAGCATTACTTTCTGTTGGATTCTCACAATGGGGATGCATAATTGGGGGGCAGATAACTATTGAATCTTCAATGTTGTTGTTCATTGCGGAGCATCCATTGTGGTGTGTCCATTTACTAATGACTTAAAATAAATCACACTCCTCTGTTACCCATTGGCATCATTTTTTCTTCACCTTATAGAGCCTGGGTCTCTATTAATATACCATTTAATTCTTTTTTCTTATAATTGAACACACATATGTGTGTAATTATATAGCACACACACACCTATATATACATGCTTGCCAGATATAGATCCCTTTCCTACTTATATTTCTTTTTCCTGCTATCATTTATCTCAGGACCTCTGTTGCTAATTAATGCTCAAACACCTTGCGAATGTCTGTGAACTCAAAGAGCTATAGTATCCAGGAAGGTAAAAGATTGCAGCTTGCCTGATACAATTCCACATGCATATTTCGGAGATGGTTGGGGACAGTGACAACCTGCAACAGACAGTTCCAACCTATTATGAACATGTAGAATATGGACTCATTATTGCCAGATCTTTTGATTTTTTTTGTTGTTTTGTTTTTATTTTGACTTTTTTTTGTGGGCATGATTGCCCCCCCCTGGTGGAATAGGAGTGCCAGCCTTGCTTCTGGAGAGCTGCTGCTGCATATGAACCGCCAACTCTGTGGACTGCAGTCCTGGACACAACCGCTACGACAGTAGGGCTCCGCCCTTTCTTTTGACTTTTAACAGAACTCAAAGTTTCTCTTTTTAATGCAAATTTCCTCAACTTTTATATTTATCCTATTTAAAAATATTTATGTAAGTCATTCCTGGGCAGTCATTCCGCAATTAGAATGGCTTACCTATCTTTTTCTTAATTTGAACTGATCTGATTTTAGAGGCTTTTTGTTTGTTTGTTTGGCATCACTACCTTCTGGTGGTTGTGGGAGCTACCCAGCCTTGCTCCTGGAGAGCCACTGCTGGATTTGAACCACCAAGCCTGTGGGCCGCAGTTAGAGGGTTTTTTTTAAAAAAAAACTTTCTGCTCTGTGATAAAAAAATAAATCCCTTCATCATTTTTCTTCACCTTGATGGGCCTGCATACTTGACTGTGATTTGATACTTTTCGAATAAAAGCTTGAATATTTTCTTTCATACATGCTGGAAATGCCAGATCATTTGAAACCCATAATGTAAAATTATTTCACCTTTTTAATTATATACCAAGCAAAATATATTCTGTTGAATACGAGATGGGGAGATGAAGGCCTCTTTTCCAACTCTGTGCCTCTTGGGCATTTCACATACCTTGCTTGGACAATGTGAGATTTGGCATACTGTCTTCTGAGTTTGGACTCATGAAATGTTTCATTTATCTGTTAAATGTAAAATAGATATCAAGTTATATTTTCTTTATAGCTTTTACTTTAAAAGCTACATTTGCAAAAACAGATAGAATTTCATAATGATTCCCATTTTCCCACTATTCAGTTTCACTAGTTGTCCATAGATCACCAATGTATATTATTTTGCCTTTTAACTCATTTCCCATTTTGCCAGATTATTTTAGAGCAAATCATTTAATTCATATGCTCGTATTCTTACTATACCACTGTGTACACATACTAGCTGTCTGTCTGTCTCACAGAAGTCAGAGGTAGTCCAGTGACAGGATTTTAATCTTTTGTGTAGGAGGTCTGGGTTCAATTCCCGTTGGAGGCCTATGTGCTGCTGTCCTGCTGGGCAGGTTTCAGCAGAGCTTCCAGTCTAAAACAGACTAGGAAGAAAGGCCTAATGTTCTACTTCTGAAGAATTCAGCAGTGACACTTTTGTATAGGAGGTCCGGCTGACTTGATGGCAGCTAACAGCAAGCAGTGGTAAGGGCTATTTTTATAGGTAGTCACAATGCCATTATGAGGTGAATAAAACTTATTCCGAAATATTACTGATATTTCAGCCTAGGAAAACCTCTGAACAATTCTACGCTGTTTTATAGGGCTGTTATGAGTTGGAATTAACATAACAACACACAAAAACAATCAAGCATGGTGTTCAAGTTTTCCTATACCATGATTCAAGTAAGAAAAGAAAAATGAAATATCTATGAATGTGTACATTATGAGAACTATCTGCATGTTGAGTTTTTTCATTAAAAAGTATCTGTGATAATTATCTGGTAATCTGGTGTCAATTTGGGATTTGAGAGGATTAAGAGTGAAGGGTTAGTCTGTCAATCAGATCATAGCCAATGAGGCTTCTGGTTGGACATAGCTATGTTAACTCCTCATGTCAAAGGTCTTCCTCTATTAAGCATGATGTTCTTTTACAGAGACTGGTCTCATTTGATAACATGTCCAAAGTATGTGAGTCAAAATCTCATCTTCCTCACTTCCCCTGAGGATTTGGGGAATTTCTGAATTTCCCCCTTGGCAGAAGACTTCCCTTTTCTGCTCACTTCCTGAGAGTCACTGTACTAATAAGACACATGGCACTACACTGATAGACCACAGCCCTGGAAACTGGAAAAATCATATGCAGACCCCTCCCAGTGCTAGGACACCTACAATGCCACTGGTCTATAAGATTTCCCACTCACAGGCCTATTATATTCCTGTACTCAGCGTCATTGCATGTCCTTAATGAGTTTGAAGAGGACTTTATTAATTGGAATCGGACGTATGTCAAACTTAAGGACTTGATCTGGACTGGGATGTTTTTTGTCCCTTCAACATTCAATTGCTCTCATATAAACTTCTTTCTTATATACATATGAGTCTCCCTTGATTTGTTTCTCTAGTATACCCAGACTAACACATTATCCTTAGGAAAAATTAAACTATGTGGCAATACGAGATGAAAAATTTGCTTCCATTAATTTTTTACATTATCCAGAAACTCCAGAGTGGAAGATAAGTGAAGAGAAATAATGTTTTGATTTAGAAATTATGTTCTAAATAGTTGTTGCTGGTAGATGCTGTCAAGTTGACTCAACTCTTATTGACCCTACACGTAGCAAATTGAACACTGTCCAGTCTTGTGCCATTCTCACATCTGTTATTTTTGAACCCTTGTCCCACCTACTATGTTAATTCCTCATGTCAAGGGTCTTCCTCTATTTTGCTGCCTCTACACTTTAATAAGCATGATGTCCTTTTACAGTGACAGGTCTCACTTTATAACATGTCCAAAGTATGTGAGTCAAAGTCTCACCATCCTCACTTCTAAAGAACATTCTGGCTGTACTTCCAAATTGTTTTATTTTTTTGGCAATCCATACTACTTTGTGTGTTCTTTGTCAGCACCAAAATTCAAATGTACCTACTCTTCTTTGCTCTTCCTTTTTCAATGTTCAATTTTTACAAGCATATGAAGTCTTTGAAAATATCCTACCTTAGTTCTCAAAGTGAGGATATCATTTTCCCCCAGTAGTTTAAGGCGTTCTTGTGCATCAGATTTGCCAAATGCAATATGTTGCTTACCTTTTTGAAAATACTTTTATTGGGGGCTCTTACATTTCTTATCACAAGCCATACAGTCCTCCAATGTGTCAAGCATTTTTGCACATATGCTGTCATCACTGTTTCCCCAGCATTCTCTTCCCATTTGAACTCTTAATAACAGCTCCTCATTTCTTCCCCCTCTCTCCCCTGCCTGCCCTTCCTCATGAACTCTTGATAAGTTATAGATTATTTTTCCATATATTACACCATTCTCCATCTTCCTTCATCCACTTTTCTGTTATTTGTCCCCAAGGGAGGGGGTTCTAGTTGATCCCCCATTTATTCCTCCCTGCCCTAATCTTCCTGGTATCTCTACTTTCCTTTTTGACACTGAGGGGTTTATCTCTCTTGGATTCCCTGCTCTTATCTGTAGCAGTGTACATCCTCTCATCTAATCTGATTTGCAAGGTAGAATTGAGGGCATGATACTGGGGTTAAGGAAGCACCAAAGAGCTAGAGAGACGTTGTGTGTTTCATTGGTGCTATACTGCACCCTGACTGGCTCATCTCTTCCCTGTGATGCTTCTGTTAGGGGATGTCCAATTGTCTACAGATGGGCATTGGGTCTCCACCCCATGCCATTACATTCCACTCCACTCCATTCATATTGGTTTTATTCTGGGTCTGAGATACCTGATACCTGATCCCATCCACACCTCATGATCACACAGACTGATGTGCTTCTTTCATGTGGGTTCTGCTGCATCTGAGGCAAATAGCTACTTGCTTATCTTCAAGCCTTTAAGATCTCAGATGCTACATATTTTGATAGCCAGGCACCATCAGCTTTTTTCACCACATTTGCTTATGCACCCATTTTGTCTTCAGTGATCATGTTGGGAGGGTGAGCATCACAGAATGTCAGATTGTTAGAGCAAAGTGCTCTTGTGTTAAGGGTATACTTGAATTGATGTCCAGCGTCCAAGTCTGAAACATTAATTCTTATCATATAGATATGGGTACATAATTTTATTCCCCTCTCATTATATATGTATATATTTACATGCCTATATTTAGGTCTCTATAAATGTTCTTTGACTCATGGTTCCTTTCTGTATTTTCTTTTTACTTTTCTCTTGTCCCACCACATGTTCAGCCTTCATTTGGGTTTGGTAATTTCTCACTGGTACATTGCCTTTGATTGAACTCCACGAGGTATCCTACAACCTTCCTTCCATTAATTTTAATTCACTTGTTCCCTTGTATCTGGGCTGGTTCTTTACTCTCCACCCCTCTTTCTCCCATCTCCCCATCCTTTCTCCTGTCTCTCTCCTGTACCCCTCTGGAACCATTGGTCCTGTTCTTTTCATCTCTGAATTATTTATCCCCCCATATCTTATCTAGATAGACATGCAAAGGAAGTTTTTTTGTTTAATTTTTGGTTGCTTTTTCCATGAGAATTGATCATGGATCCAAGCAAGATGAAATTCTTACCATTCCAGTCTTTTATTAGTTTACCATGATCCTATCTGTTGATTCAGTTCTGAGAACTTGGTTTTCCTTTTAGTGAGCTGTAATCCATACTGAAGACTGTAGTTGTCAGCAAGAACTTGAAATCCTCTTTCAAGTTCACTTTCAGCAAGCAAGGCTGTGCCATTTGCAGCTGGTTAATAGTCTTTGCTCCCATCTTGATGCTAAATTGTTTTGTGTATAATCCTGCTTTTCAGACATACAGCTTGACTAAGTATCGTGAAAGCATGCCACATTGATGCATACCTTTTCTGTCTGGTATTAGCCACACAGTATTACCTTACTCTGTTCTAGCAATAGACTGCTGATCCATGTGCAGGTTTTGGATGAGTATAAGTAAGGGTTTGAAACTTTCTTGTATTTCAGTGCTGTCCATAGTTTGTTATAACTCACATAGGCACAGTCAGAAAAACACAAGTAAACCTTCTGGTATTCATGGATTTCAGCAATAATTCATCTGATATCAGCAATATTATTCCTTGTTCGATATCCTCTTTTGAAGCCAGTTTGAATTTCTGGCAACTCACTGTTAATGTATTGCTGCAGCCATTGTTGAATGATCTTCAGCAAAATTTTATTTGCATGTGATATCAGTGATGTTGTACAAGAATTCCCTTCTTTGCAGAGACAGGAAGTCAGTCACTTCTCGCACATGCTTGCTTAAAGTTAACGCTTATAAATAGAGAAATATATTAATACAGTATGATCCATCCATATCACAGAAAATTATACAATCATTAAAAAGAAGAATTTGACCTTTACACTGGCATGGAGGAATATCTGCGACATGTTATTGAGTGGAACATGCAAGATATGAAATCATGCACTGTATGATATGATTTGGTAAAATAAAAACTCCTATTTCTTTAACTTTAATACATTCTCATATATGCAAAGAGGAAAAATAAGTAAGGACACACTATGTCTGCTAATATGAATTATGTGGAGATATGGTTTGGTATATGTGTGAGGAAAGAGAAGTGGTAGAAGTCTAGTAGAAAAAGAAATAGTTTGTACTTAAACATCTTTTGTATGATGTGCTTCTATTCCTCTATTGTGTAAGCTTTTTTCCATTTAAAAATGCGTGTATCTCTGTATAAATATGAATGAAATCGACAGTCTCAAGAGCATTTTTAAGTTAATGAGTGATGTAGTTTGCTTTCAGCTAAAATGAAATATTTTAGTTCATATATGAAGAACAGATTAGAGGGAAATGAAAATGATAAAAATCAGTAAAGAGACAATTATAAGAGTTTGGAAGAGAAAGACAATAAGAGCTTGGACTTGGCTAGTGGCTACAATTAAGAAGGGGATAGATCAAAGTTATATTGTTATGCTTGAAACAATAGAATATACTAATTTGTACTCCCTGCCTTGTCAACCTTCTAAGCCTGAGCAATGACATTTGAGGAAATAGCTTGGAACCACATCTGATTCCCTTTGACTACACAAAAGTGGAGAACCCAACTCCACATCTGCTCCAGAATGATTCCCGTGTCTGTACTACATTTTGCCACAAACTGTTCCTCCCATGGCAGCCTCCTTTTGTGGTGGATTCATTGAAATGGCCACACACAACTCAAAGATAATACTCAGAACTACAGGGGTTTCTTAGGTTACCATGAAGTAGAGGGGCAGTAAAAAAGATCCTCATCTAAATGGACTGTACAGTGGCTGCACCAATGGGACAATCGTGAGGATGGCTCAGGACAGAGCATTGTTTAATTCTCTTATACACATGGTATGAACCAACTCAATGGCACCGAACAACAGTGACAACGACTCATCCAGGATTAAGAAACATTAAAGATAAGTCTTCAGACCATAGCGAGCCTCCTCTCCACCAGCAGCCTGCGTCTTTCTGGTCTCCAACTACTCAGTCATATGGTCCCTTGACTTCTGCCTTGATGCCTGGACAAGGAAGCCTGCCTACCACTCTGTTTCAAGGTCTCATGATCTCTGGTATCAGAGCTGCAGCCTCTTGTGCCAAGGATTTCACACATTTCAGTGGTGAATGTTCTTTTCTTTCTTGATGGTCTTTTCTCTTCTTGCTTCTGAGAGGCCACATTCTTATACCCACTAATCCCCTGTGGTAGTTACATATTTTTATGTCAATTTGATAAGTATAGGGATGGAGGAGTCTACCCTGTCAATCAGGTCATGATGATGCCTCATTGTGGGTGTAGCCTTCCCATGAGGATTCTGGGAACTTCTTTTTCTCCCTGGAGGCGGGACACACTCTCCCCCTGCAGTTGAAACACACTTAAAGAATTGAAGGCGTCACATGGAGAACCTTCACAGCATTGAGGTGCTGCCACTGCCACTGGATTCAAAAGACTTTTCACTCCAGTGAGTGGGCTTCCTGTATTCTGCAACATTGGATGTGGCGGTATGAATCTGAAGAGAGCTTGGTCTTATGGACTAAAATTAGACTTAGGGATTTTATCTGGATGAGGTTTTTTTTTTTTTTTTTTGATATACAATTACTCTTTGATATATAAAGCTCATTTTGGGGGGGGGGATTATTACCCTCTGGTGGTGGGAGTAGGAAGCCCAGCCTTTGCTCCTGTGGAGCCACTACTGGAATTGAACCTCCATCCCAGCGGGCCAGTCTCACGCATAACCGCTACACCACCAGGGCTCAGCCCCGTTCATTTTTACATATACATGAGTGTCACTGGATTTGTTTCTTTAGTCAAACCAGCTGAATACACAGTTCCTTTATTAGTATTTTACACACCTTATTTGCATGGTCTCATTCAATCATTTGGTGGGACTTACAGAGACATGAAGAGTCATTCTAAATAATTTCACTTCATAAGAACGAGCAATGGCAGTGATGCCCAAAAAACCAACAAACAAAAAAAACCCCAAAAGAATGAGCAGTCAAACTAATTATTGCTTTTCTTTGCCAAATGGATAAAGCTAAAGTTCAAATATTCTTTCTTTGAAGTTTTAGCACTAAAATATACATACTTTGATAGTAAGTAGTGGGAAGGAAGGGAAGGCAGGGGAAATAACCAGAGGGCAGACAGTATTAACTTGCACAGGGAGGAAGACAGCATTCAATGATGCGGAGGTTATTAAAAAATGATGGAGGTGGGTAAAACAGTTGGGGGTTTACAGAGTTAAAGGCAACAGAGATCAATACTGTTACATACAAAATCCTACCATACTGATAGCTATAGTAGAAACTTCATTAGATATGCAGACTGAACACATGTGAGAGAGTCGCTGTATGCCCACAAGTATATAACATTTTGACAGAGAATATATATAACATATATATCTTTTGATGAAAATATATCTATCGATATAGTAGAGCACACAGGAAGCATTGTTCTTAGACATAAGTAACCTCCTTGAAATGTGGAACAAAATTTGAAAATAAAAAAATGAGACCATGAAGCTTCCTGGTTGGATAACGACATATGCGCCCACTGAGACTACGGCTTTAAGTTACCTTTCATGTCTGGGATTTAATTCATCCCTGTGGTAAAAAATTAATCATTTAAGATCAAACAGCCAGAATTTGCCCAAAGACAAAGATCAGAAGGTTAGAAAAAAAGGAGGAATTGAAACAGGAAGCACAGGAGAAAGCAGAATAAGGTGGATTGCACTGGATGTGCTGAAACTATGATCACTGAAGACAAAATGGGCTCATAAGGGAATGTGGTGAAGAAAACTGATGGTACTCAGCTGTCAAAAGATACAGCATCTGGGGTCTTACTGCCTGAAGATAAACAAGCAATCATCTAGTTGAGAAGCAACAAAATCTACATGGAAGAAGCACAGCAGCCTATGTGATCATGAGGTGTTGATAGGATCAGGTATCTGGCTTCACAGACCCAGAACAAGAAATCATATCATTGTGACTGAGGGGGAGTCTGTAGTGGAGACTCAATGCCCATCTGTAGACAATTGGACATCCACAGGCAGAAAGGTCTCAAAGAAGTGATGAGTCTGTCAGGGTACAGTATATCTCCGATGAAACATACAACTTTCCTCTATTTATTTAATGTTTCCTCCCCACCACTTTCATGATCCCCATTCTATCTTACACATCTGCCTAGACTAGAACACATACACTGGTACAGCTAGGAACTAGAAGCAGTGAACTCAGGATGAGGAAATCCCTCAGGACCAATAATAAGAGTAGTGATACAAGGAGCGGGAGGGGAAGGAGGGGGGGAAAAGGAGGAACTGATTGCAATGATCTACATATAACCCTTTCCCATGGGGGGTGGACAACAGAAAAGTGGGTGAAGGAAGACACCAGTCAGTGTAAGACATGAAATAATAATAATAATTTATAAATTATTTAAAGTTCATGAGGGAGAGAACAAACCAAGGAGCTGATACCAAGGGCTCAAGCAGAAAGAAAATGTTGTGGCAATGATGGCGGCAACAAACATACAAATGTTCTTGACACAATAGATGGATGTATGGATTGTTTTTTTTTTTTTTTGTGGGGGGGGCATCACTGCCCTCTGGTGGTGGGAGTAGGAGGCCCAGCCCCCACTGCTGGAATTGAACCTCCGTCCCCGTGGGCCGCAGTCCCGCGCACAACCACTACGCCACCGGGGCTCAGCCCCGTATGGATTGTTTTAAGAGCTGTATGAATGCCCAATAAAATGATTTAAAAAAAGAAAAAGAAACAATGTGTATGTGAATGTTGAATGTAAGACTTATGATCTGCTCTGTAAACCTTCATTTAACTCACAGTATATATATATATATATATGTACATGTATATGTGTGTATATATTTGTGTATATGTATTTACTAAGGTAACTTTTGGACTATGTAATCCACACTAAGCCCATTGTCATCAGATTGATTTCCACTCATGGCATTCCCTTGTGTCATGGAGTATAGAACTTTCATGTGTCAATTGCTATGGAAGCACCTTACCCTTGGGCTTTTTTTCATGGTACTGCTAGGTGGGCTTGAACTGCCCATCTTAAGATTAGTTCTTATTAGGTGCTACTGAGTCAGCTCCAACCCCTTAGCAAAAAGAACAAAGTGCTTCCTAGCTTTGTCCAACATAGTTTGTAAATAATGATCAGTTTCTCTCCTTTTTAATATTTTCAGATTATTTTGTTTTCTTGTCACACTTGATGCATGTATAGTAGAATGTTTGATCAGTTCTTTAATTGATTTACTGACCTAAACCTGTACGTGTGTGTCAATCATAAATATTATGAAGGAAGGGTTGGGTGGTTCTGGGCAGTGTATGAGGGATGTCCTATATTTAGAAATCTTCGGATAACAAGAAACTGGCAATAGCAAATGAGAAGAGAAATAAAACGTGGAGAGTTATCTTGGAAATCAAAGAAAAGTAGTGGTGAGAAATTTAAATAAAAAGTAATCATCATATTTGAAAAGTCTTTAGTGACTTTTATAAAAGCAGTCCTCTGGAGGAGGTCATGGGATCCCAGGTGGAGAAACTAGAGGTGAGGACAGAAGATGATGAGGTGGACACAGCAGGTACGTCTATTCAACAAGACTGCTAAGAAGGGGAATAGGGGACGATGTTGGAGGAAGACTTGAGAATTGCTTGTAAAAGATAATATTATGAATTAGTGTTAGCACAGTACTTAAAGGTAACACAGGTACCATATATACTCAAGTATAAGCCAACTTAAATAACAGCCAAAGCACCAAATTTCACCACAAAAATGGCATAAAAATGTGCTGAAAAACTCGGCTTATACATGAGCATATATGGTAAATAATATTACAGGTCAAATCATGCAATAACAGGAAAAATAACAATGTATGAGTGGGTACATAGACTCTCAAGCAGAACAATGGTAAAGGCTGAATCAGACTCTACTCAGGAATATGGAATATATAGATTTATTAGACAACACTTCTATGTATACATTTATATGTACCACAAATGTATTCTCACCAGTTGCCTGTCAGTTTGTCATGCTGTGGTGGGTTGTGTGTCACTGTGATGTGGCGCCATGCCATTGTCATTTCAAATACCATTAGGGTCATCCTAGTTGAGCAGGTTTCAGCAGAGCTTCCAGACTAAGAAAAGGAATAGGCTGTCTGTCCACTTTGGAGGAATTGGTCACTAAAAACTTTATCAATTGCAGTAAACATTGTCAGAGATGGTGGCAGAAGATGAGTCCCTCGGGTTAGAAGACATTCAAAATGACTGAGGAAGAGTATCCTTCTCAAAGTAAGATCACCCATAAGGGCATGAATGGAGTACTCCATATGCTGATGAAGCATGACTTAACAATAATAGTTATTGATATCCATTAATGATTGGAACATGGAGTACGTGATGTATAAATCTAGGAAAAGTAGAAGTCATGGAAGATGACATGCATGTCAATTGAGATCATAGAAAGTCTTACTGCCATTCATCCAATTCCAACTGTTAGTGAGCATATAGAGCAGACCCTACAGAACTACCTCGGTGAGTTTCCAAGACTAAAACTTGGCCGGAGTAGAAAGTGCCATATTTCCCCCAACGTGCAGCTGATAGCTTTGAACTGCTGACCAGTGGGGAGCAGCCCAATGTGTATCCGCTATACCCTCAGGGTTCCTCATTCGTATGTCAAAATGGACCATTTTGAATCAGAAATCATGTCATTTTAGGAATGACCAATTCAAGAAGACTGTTGACACAGTCATCAGAAACAAGGATGTTTCGAGATGTATATTTAAATACAATTATGTCTGTGATAGGATAGTATATATGAATATACAGGGAAGTCCAGTTAATATGACTATTGCTCAATTCCATGCACCAACTGCCAGAGTGAATGATGAAGAAATTGAGGAATTTTACAAACATCTCCAGTTTTATATTAGTCAAATATATCATCAAAACGAATTGATAATTGTTGGCAATTGGGATGCAAATGTTGGTATTCAAGAGAAAGGAGCAGTAATGGGAAAATATGACCTTGGTAATAGAAATAAAATTGGGGACTGCATGATAGTGTTCTGCAATACCAAATTCTTCATTATAAATACTTTTTTTTAACAACACAAACGGCACCTCTACATCCAGAGGGGTTGCAGAGAAATCAAAGTGACTATATCTGTAGGAAGACATGATGGAGGAGTTCAACTTCAGCGGCTAAAGCAAGGTCAGGGTCTGAGTGGGGAGCACACTAGCAAGGACTCATCTGTAAGCTCATGCTGGATATTAAAACAAGTCCACATGAGCCAAGCTGCACCCTGGAGGCTGGCCTGCCAGAATCTCGAGAGCACCTCAGGAATACATTTGACTCACTGATCACTAATGGCAGAGACCTGGAGCACTGTGGGATGACATTGAGAACATAGGTCATGAAGAAACCAAACGACCATTGCAATGGCAGAATTCAGGAAATGATCAAGTGATGGTCAGAAATATCTCTGAAATCATCATAGAGAAGCTAAAGAAAAGGGAAGAAATGGACAAGGGAAAGAATTAAATGGAAAACTTCAAATGGTAGCTAGAGAAGACAAAGTATAATGAAATGAGCAAAAACCTCGAACTAGAAAACCAAAAAGGAAGAATATAGATTATCAAAGCCAAAAAACCCCAAAAAAATTAAGGAAAAAAAATTCAAACCTCAAGTTGCAATATTAAAAGATTTGTGGGCAAAGTATTGAATAATGCGGGAAACCGCAAAAGAATATGGACTGAATATACGGAATCAAGAGGTGGCACATGCTCAAACCCAGTGGCTCTGAAGAAGCAAACCCAAGTTGCACTGAAGGCATTGGGCAATAGCAATGCTCCAGAAGTCGACTGAATATCAGGTAAAGTATTTCAGCAAGTTGAGGAAATACTGGAGGCACCTATGCTGAGCCATCTGAAATATAGCTATCAGGCTAACTTAATACGGGAATTGATGAAGGATATCTTTAATATCAGGTGCAAGTCATTTTTTCTGAATATCACCCAACAATGAACGCAGCTATACATTGACACAGAGCTGCAAGAAATTCAGACTGGAGTCTGAAAAGGATGTGGAACCAGGGATATTATTGTTGATGCAAGATATTACTTGCCTGAAAACCGAGGATACCATGAAAATATTACTTGTCTTTTATTGACTACATGAAGCATTCCACTGTGTGAGTTGCAATCAATTATGGGCAATATTGAAAAGAATGGGAAATCTAGAACACCTCATTGTGTTCATGTAGAGCCTGTAGAGAGATCAGCTGTTGGAACAAAAAAAAGGAATACTATGTGCTTTTAAGACAGGAACGATGTGCATCACTGTTGTATCTTCTCACCATACTTATTCCATCTGTTTGCAGAACAAATAATCAGAGAATCTTGTTTAAATGAAGAAGGATTCAGCATCAGAGTGGAAGGAGGTTAATTCATAACCAGTGATAGGCAGCTGACACAGTCTTGCTTGCTGGAAGTAAGGAGGATGTAAAGCTCTTGCTGATGAAGATCAATGACTGCAGCCTTTAGTATGGATAACAGATCAATGTAAAGACAACAAAAATCCTCACAGTTGAACCAATAAGTAACATCATGATACACAAAGAAAAGGATTGGACCTTGCATGGATTCACAATCAATGCTCATGGAGGCAGCAGTCATAATCAGACGACACACTGCCCTGGGTAACTCTGCTGTTCAACATCTCTGTAAAGTGTTAAAAAGCAAGGGTCCTGCTTTGGGGACTAAAGTGGACCTGATTCAAGCCATGGTACTTTCAATTACCTCAGATGCATGTGAAAATTGAACATGGAATAAGGCAGAGGAGGAGTCAGTCATATGTCTGAAATATGGTGCTGGTGAAGAATATTGGACATATCATGGGCTGACAAACGAACAAACAAATTTACCTCAGAAAAAAGTACAGCCGAATGTTCTTTGGAAGTGAGTATGGTGAGACTCTATATCATGTACTTTGGGCATGTTTCAGTAGAGACTTTTCCTTGGAGAAGGAGAACATGCTTAAGAAAGTGGAACAGCAGCCCAAAGTAGAATGACCTTTAGGAAGTCCTGGATTAGTGGGAGGAAAATGTGAAACAAACTCACAACCATAAAAACGAAACAAAACTATTGTGCTTACTGGTCTGACAGTGGAAACCCACAGACTATTGACTTTAGACATCCTTCGACTCTAAACTGAGCTCATTTCCGTCACTAAAATTTCAGCCCAAAATAAGTATTCTTATAAAATGCGCTGCAATATCAATGTGTTTCTGAGACCAAAAGGGCAATAGTTTTTCAGGGATAAAGCTTAGAAGGCAAGAAGGGACAGGAAAGAAGGATGAAAAGAAATAGTCATAAGTGAATGGAAGAGGGAAGAGTATTGCTGCATTATGGGACTTGTAATTCATATTACATACATTGTAATGTGTGTGCATCATTGAGTGGAAAATAAGTTAATCTGGAATATTTCACCCCCCAATAAATAATAAAGCAGAAAAATTTAAAAACTCAATGGTAATGTGTGTTTAACTATTTATGTCTCTAAAGAAAGCATGAACTAATCAAGTACATTCTAGAGGAGAAATTGTAATGTGGTGTCTTAGTTGAATCAAAAAATTTATCCTTCTTGTAAATACGAGTAGGTCATCATTTTGATTTTTTTCTCATTTATCTTATGCTCACCCCCTTGTCTTTTTGTTTTCTTTAAACATTATATGAATATTTCTTTGTGCTGAGAGAGAGGAAAATTTGGAGAGCTATTACAAAAGATGAGTTTTTGAAAACTTGTACAGAGTATTTTTCTACGGTGACACACATGATGTCTTTATGGGTTAGTGTTAACACAATCCACAAGGTTAGTGATGACTGGTTAGTGATTTTACTGGTTTTATCTTCATTCTTTCACATAAAACAAAACTAAGTTTGATCCAGAAGGCTCAAGAAGACTGAAGAAGAATCAATGCATTTGAACTGTGGTAGAATATTGAAAGTATCATGGACTTCCAAAAGAACCAACACATTTTTCTTGGAAGAAGTCCTGCCAGAGGCAAAGATGGCAAGACTTCATGTTAGATGCTTTGGACCCATTTTTAGAAGATATGAGTGCCTGAAGAAGGACATGCTTTGTAAAGATAGGGGCAGGAAAAAGAGAAAGACCCTTGACTAGACGGATTGTGACAGTGGCTGAAAGAGCAATTCATATGAACCATTATTCGACACAGGACAGTACAGTGTTTCCGTCTGGTGTACATAGGGTCTGTATAAGTTGGAACTGACTTCACTGCACCTAACAACAGCCTTAGTTCTGACTGGTTTCTTTCTTGGAAGGATAAACGGGTAATAAAGCATGGTAATTATAAGTTTAGGCACAGAGACAACTCATATTAAATGACAAAATCTGTGTCATATATTTCAGATTCTGTGTGGGCTGACAGATAAAAAATAACATTTTGAGTTGGGGGTGGTTAGATCCTAAAATTGATAACATATCAATAGAGTCAGGGAATCTTAAATCTAGAAAGAACCTTGAAGATAATCAGATTCAGCCCTATTCTTTAAAGTAGTAAATAGAACCTTGTTGAAGCTAAAAAAATTAAACTATAAAGTGATTATTTCAGGTATATAAGTAATGTTAAATATTAGATACTTAACATATAAACATAGCTTTATAAAGCTGAAAAGATGGATGACATAGCAGGCGTTATAGCAGTTTCCTAAGCAAAATATACTTAAATTTATAACACTTTTAGCTGGTACTTTTTCCCAAAGACTGACTTTTCATAGTTTTCTCAATACTCTTCATTTTTATGTGTCTTTTCAATTGTCTTTATCTTCCTAAGTTCTACAATAATTTCTCGGGTCAAGATTTATCTTAAATAATGTCAAAGTCTGTCACTGTTAAAATGAATAGATTTATGCTATGGGTGTTCTAAGATACTCTAAAGTTGCATTATGGGAATATTCCCCATACAGTCACCTAATCCCTATTTTTAAGAAGGTCAATCTCTTAGCCAATTTCCTGGGTTGTCAGATATTTCATTTGAAATCAGATGCTAACTCAGAAACCCATTTAGAATCATTGGTCAGGGATTTCAGAAACAATTCTTTCCCAAGAAATAAAGAAACCATTGAAAATTCAAACAGAGGCAAAAAAGACAAATACCCCAATTCCAACTATTGCTTTTTCATACATTAAAATGACCTAAATTTGGGTTCCTTCCAGGTTTTACACCTCATGCTATACCCTCCCTTGTCTCTGAAATGAAAGAATAAAAAGCCACCTAATTGGCTAGTTTGTCAGATGAGTGGAAAAGACTCTGAATTATGTTGCTGAAAGATTTTGAAAATGATGAAAAGCCCAGGGTGGGATTATTAAGAGCCAAATAATGATCACTTATGATGTCAAAATTCACCTTTATGAATAAGAAATTGGTCATTGCAATCAAATATATCAAATATAGGAACCTTAAAAATATCAGCAATACACATTTTAGTAAAAGAATTTAAAGCACACATGTATAGTTATATTGAGAAAATACTTTAAAAATACTTGGGAATGTTATTTTGAAAAAATTTCATATTAAAGTAAAAGTTCTTAAGATCAACAAAATTAGATAACACGAGGATGGGGAAAGATCCCTGAAAGTAAAAAGAGGTACTTTTCTGAAGAATTTCTGATCTGAAACATCAGATTTGAATATAGTAATATTATGTATTTATTTAAGATATTCTTTAATAGTTTATGTTTGTAATTTTCAGGTCTTTAACATTCTCTCTTTTAAATCAACTCACAAATACAGGGAAACTTTTTATTGATGGCAGTTTTATAGTTAAGTGTTATTGCTCATGTGACAAAGAATATAAATTAAGACAGAAAATGCCACTTCCGTATGAAAGGTGGAGGTAAAGGAGACAGCACAGTTGTTAAGGATGCTAAAAAGTTAGCGCTATGATCCCTTCTGTAGTTTATAATAATATCTACCCTCTCTTCCACCCCATGACTGTAGCTGGTCTGAGCCATCTGGTATTTATTTCTTCTACTTGTCCAATGGCAGTAAAGAAAGCTGGTGCGTCAGTAATTTTTATGCCATCTTCACATTCTTTGAAATGTGAATAGAGCTCACTAATAGTTAGATCTTAAATTACAAAGAAGAGTGACAGCATACTTTCAGGGTGACAAGATGGACCGACACTGTGACTGTAACCATGAGCACAGCAACAATAATGAGAGCGGCCTAGCACCAGGCAAGGCTTCATGCTATTGTTCTCAGGGTAAAGTCAGAATGGACTCGATGGCGCCTCACGGTAGTACATGAAAATGCCTCCTATGAAAGTCTATCTTTCGTAATTGAAATTGTCCTTCATAGTAAAGCGGCTTCTTCAATTCCATTCCTCATTGAGTGAACCACCCACCACAAGAACTCTTTTACAGGAACCAGAAAAAGGAAAATGGGCTGTAGGCATTATAGTAATAACCAGGTAAGTTTGACTAACAATTTAGAACTCCATTTGTTGTATGTTATTATCACCATTGTTGTGCCTAGGAATGGTATGCATCTGGTAATAACTATAATATAGGCAGTATCATTGTCTTCAGTGAACATAGAAAGAAAGGCCTGTAAAAGCAGGCAATCTGATGCCTGTAAAGGAAAATGTGTGAGAAGTATCCTGTTGACTGTTTTAATGCAAGTGAGTTAGAAACCGGGGGTGTTTCTAAAGGAACCTGAGGCAAGATATCATAAATAAGATCATTGATAACTTAAATTGATAACTTGAGAACATTCCTTTTTTGAAGTAAACCCTGGATAGTTTTGCCCGAATTAACCTTAATTTAAAATAGAAGATTTTTTTGGTTTGTTTTTGTTTTTCACTGTGAGTAAATTTGGATCTATTTTTTTGGGGGGACATCACTTCCCTCTGGTGGGAGTGGGAGGTCCAGCCTTGCTCCTGGAGAGCTGCTGCTGGATTTGAACTGCCAAGTCAGTGGGCTGCAGTCCCGCACTCAATCACTATGCCTTTGGGATCAGTCCTCAATTTAGATCTGTTTTAAGGTCAAATACTAATTTAAATACACTGGAACCTATGGAATCTGGAACTTTTTCTTGCTTTTCCAGGTATCCTGAGTTTTCTGCCTTTGTGAGGGAATCTTAACACCTTTCCATTGCTCATTTAGTGGAAATTATATGTTTTTCTTTTCTGACAGTTTTCTGCCTTGCATAGTTTCTGGCTATTGTAACTTTTACTGAGCATTTACAGTTTATTTACAGTATTAGTGATGCTCATATTCTATGTGGTTTAGTTATTTGTTTTCCAGTAGAGAATCAACATTGTCTTAGAGCTTATTGAGTAATGGGATTTCTGTCAAGAACATGACATAGTTTATCTTATGTAATACCTATGACTAGGATAAGATGAAGAATCTAAGTTGTAGGAGATTAAGTGACTTGCTGAAGGTTACACATTAGTAAGTGACTAAAGTGAGAACTGAACAAGAATCTCAATGGCTGATTTTGTAGACATTGTGCTCTATTGTTTCCTTTCCACTTAGCTTTCATCATGTAGTTACTGTCAGTGTGGTTATTTTATGTTTCCATTTTCTTTCAGGCTTTATATGTGACGAAGCATGCCAAGGACCTTTAAGGACACACGCTCAGGTAGAGCTATATATGAAAGCATCCTGTCAGGAGTCTGGGAAAATGGGAGGTGAATGATGCACTTATCACTGCTGTTGGAAAATTTGGTTTGGTAGGAAGAGTTGCTGGAGTAAATTTTAGTAGTACTGTGATAATGAGAGTTTATATTTCAGAGGCAGTCAGGAATCTTTGCTGGATACTTAATCAAACAAAAGTTAATGCAAAGCAATGAATAATCTAAAATGGGTATTTTCACAATTGATATTCTAAAGAGCTTGGCACATTGGGCCAAGTCCTTTATTTTTATTATTCCAGGGAATATCCTTATAGTTGATTGCCATTTTAATCTCTACCTAGACATTTGCTTAAGTAACCCATTTTCGTCTTTCATATAGTCTCTTTGCTACTGGCAGAAAGATTGTGATTTGACTATACCCAAGGGCAACTTGACATAACTCTCTGATGATCTACTTAAGAAAAATCATCCACTGAAAGCCCACGAAGCACAGTTCTACTCTGGCATACCTGAGCTTGTCAGTGGTGAGAATTATCTTGATGAGTACTAATTTAGCTCCATATTTCAGTTGCAGCAGACAAGTGTTATATACTTTTTATATGCTTTCACAATTTTTGTACTTATCATTCATTTCTGCCATTATAATTTGTATTTTAAATTGAATGTAGGTGGTTTGTTGATTATATGCCCTTTTCCCTACTAGATTTTTACCTCCATGGGATCATAAAACCTCTCAGATATCAGATAGAACTTGTCAAGTTGTCAAAGCTTATTAAACATTGGTTGAATCAATTAAGAGATATTATTTAAATGTGTTCCTCTCATATGCTTTCTAATTGTCTTTCCAGGAGGGCTGTCTGCCTTAATATAGAACTAAAATTTTGGTGAGAAAGAATTTAAAAATTTTTCAACTGTTTTTCACTTCAGCAGTGAGTGCTAGGATCCTGGCATTTCTAAGGCACAGAAAAAAAGAGAAAGTGTAGGAAGCTTTAACTTACCAGACACACTATCTTATTGTTTAGGTCCATATACTCTTGTGAATATGGTTTTTCAAACTTTTTGTCATAGTCGATGTTACAAGTTTTAAAGCTGATGTGGTAGTAGAAAGGTGTGTTGCCTGAGAATAGAGAAAAGGAAAAATAATTTCTTATTCCTCTCACGGAATGACCACAATCATTTCAATGAAAATCACAGGGAGTAGAATACTCTGGTGTAATTTTAGTTCACTTGACATTTAACTAGTCTCTAATGATTGTTGAAAGAACTTCAGTGAAGCAATGCGAATTAAACTGTAAGATTACTCGATGATATTGTCAAAATTTTAATGTAACCATTTAATGTTTCAAATATCCTATTTGGGGCACTTATAATGATTATATTCTTTAATTGAAATATAACCTACACTTTGGGCAAAGAATAGCATATATAATGTAGGTTCTGTTGTATTATTTTTAAACAATACAGGTCACATTCTGAACTAGAAATATGAGATGTAAGGAACCAGAGAGTAATTTTTACCTCTGTGTGTGCATATTGTGAAATATAAATATATACAAACAAGGCTCTAAATCAATATACACAATTTTGTTCAAGGAAATAAATTTATGCATAAGAAATATAATGTTCACTGTTAATTTAAATGAATTCTCCTTTTTGTAAACCAGAATCATGTATGCCTGAAACCCCAAACCAAAACCAGACAGAAAGTTGGTTCTGATTAATAGCAATTCTAGACAGGTTTTCTGAGGCTATAAATGTCTGGGGAGGCAACTTCAACTGTCTCCCTTGGATTCGTTAATGGGTTTGAACTGCTGACATTTAGGTTAGCTGTCCAACATTTACCTGAAAGGATCTCCAAGATTATAAGAAGACTTCATGCAAAATGGAACTCTCTCTCATGCCTCAGTTTTCAGTGCAGCAATAGGAATGATATCATTAAGGAAGAACACACATTTTAGAATAGCAACATTTTGAGATCAAAGGGCAGTATTTACTCAACAAAAAACATTTTGAGGGCTTAGGAGAGAAAGAGGAAGAGGAACTAGAAAACAGAACACAGGGAGGAATAGGGGTGAATGATGCTACATTTGGGGGATTGCAATCAATGACATGAAGCAAAATGTGTATGAATTTTTGAATGAAAAACTGGTGTGCTCTGTATATGTTCATCCAATTTGTGCTAAAAAGTTTTTTAAAAAATGAAGAAATGAGCTTTACCTTTTAACATGAGCTCTAAAAAGTTCCAGGCAAATTTGTAACTCATGATGCCAATCATTTAATTCATCCTCACAGAATAACAGATCCTAGGGACTGCATCATGCCAATGTAGTCTTCTTTTACTTTGTAACCCAAAGAAAAATGATTGCCCCTTAAAGAATTTTTTAGGTATGGAAACAAACAAAAGTCTGGGAGAGTCCAATCAAGATGGTGATGATTTCCCATAAGAATTCATAAAGTTGCACTTGTTTGATGAGAAGAATTACTGAAAGCATTGTCATGGTTCCCAGGGAGGCGTTCGTTTGCATTTTTCTGATAAGATATTGACCAGCCTTCTCAAAACACTCTCATTATAAGCAGTTGTTATCTTTCTGAGACCTTCCAGTAAGCAAGCAAAATGCCCCAGGCGTTCCTAAAAACTATTGCTGTGATCTTTGCTTTTGACTATTCTACTTTAGCTTAGACTGGACCACCTCTATCACTTGGAAGCCATTGTTTGATCATGCTTTGTCTTTATGTTGGTAATGTACAGCCACGCTTCATCTCCCACTACAATTCTTCTAAGAAATGCTTCTCATTTGAAAAAATTGATTCACTTGTCTAAAATTTTTATTGAAAGCTCTGCTCCTATTAGCTGCTTGACTACGTGCCCCATTTTGGTGCCCATCAAGTGGAAAGTGTGCTCAACTATTTTTTTTTTCAGTCAGAATTGTGTAAACAGAACCAATTGAGATGTATATGCTATTGGCTTTATTTCTGCTAATATTTATCAGGCCCATTCAACTAGGATACTGAAATACACATTGTTTTCATGGCAATTGCTATGGATGCTCTGCTGCTGCCAGCTTCATCTTTAACATCTTCCTATCCCTTCTTAAAGAGAATTACCCATCTGTAAACTGTTGATTTTCTGTATGTCATTGTCACCATTCGCTTTTCATAAAACATCAATAATTTTACCTTTTTACACCCAAGATTCACCATAAATTTGATGTCTTGCTTCAATTTTATCAGGACATTTATTTTTCTGCTTGGGGTCTTTTCAAACTGATGTCATATATACATAGTGCTTCAAACTCTGTCTTGTTCAGGCATGTTATAATATGTTAGCATCAATTTACTTTAGTGTAAATTTTTTTGTTACATACACGTTTTTTTCATTATAGGCATTTTCCTATGAGCCTTTGGAAGACTAATCATATTTATGAAACCTATAAGTAAGTGATATTGACATTAATGAACTTGATCTTGTATGATTCCATCCTTAAAACTCTCTCACACACAACTTATTTGCTGAAAACTGATTTCTGGCAGCAACCAGTACCGCTCTTAACCACAGTTCTCTCAGCAGATGAATTGCTTTGAATACCCTCAGGTTACTTCCTGGTTTCCCTTTCCACTTGGAGGTCCTCCGGATTAGATTTTCGAAACCTTTCTCTGAGGAGTTGGGATGCCTGGAACTGGGGGCCTAGGTGGAAGGAGGAAGTTCTGAGATTGATGATGGCAACAGTGTGCCAGTGAGGCCTGCATACAATTGATGTATGTGTGGATCATGAAGGGAGGTGTACGAGTACCCAATAAAATGATTCATTAAATAAAGGGGGCCAAGGAGAAAGAGGAGCTTATACCAAGGGTTCAAGTGGAAAATGTTTGGAAATGAATGTGGCAGTATGTGTGCAATGGTGTTTGATACAGATGATATATTGAATGCTATAATAGCTGTAAGAGCCCCCAAGAAAATTATTTTTAAAAAAGACATGCTCTTGAGCTGAGGAAGAGTAATTCACAGATTTAACATTCTGGCCTTTCCATAAGAAACAAGAAGGCAAAACAAAGAAATGTAGAGTTTGAAAGGCATTATTCTTTGTCTAGATTCTGTTACCTTTTCTTCTACTACCTATTCCTTGAAAGTTAAGCTGCTTTTGGGGAGACTAATAGTTTCTAATTATAGTTAACACAGAATATTTGGAAATGTTATTCTTAATAAACATATTAAGAAAGTCAGTAAGAAAGTTTTACTGTCTCTATGTACTCTCAGAAGCTTTATTGGCAATTCCATTGCCAAGTGCTGCAGCAGATACTAGCAATCTATTACAATTAAATTTTAATGTCTTAAGGCAAAAGAGTTATTTCTTATTAAACTTTCTTCTCTTTTCTGATAGTGATAGATCTGTGATTTGTAACTAAACCGGTGCTGTATAGAATCAGAGTTACACTTTCCAGACTCTGCAATATCTGGTATTACCCTAGTGCATTTATCTCAAGAACTCAATTCACCTCACTGCCATCGAGTCAGTGCTCACTCAAAGTGACCCCTGTAGGTTTCTGAAACTGTAACTTTTTATAGAAGTAGAAAGCCCAGTCTTTCTCTTGTGGACTTTCTGGTGTTTTGAATTGTTGATCATGAGATTCACAGGGCAGTGTGCAACCACTACACAACCAGGACTACTGTGCCTCTATCTAGAACACTGATTCTCAACCTTCCTAATGCCACAAACCTTTGACACAGTTTCTCATGTTGTCGTGACCCCCAACCATAAAATAAATTTTGTTGCTACTTCATAACTGTAATTTTGCTACTGCTGTGAATAGTAATGTAAATATCTGATATGCATGATATATTTTCTTTGTTACAAATGGAACCATAATTAAAGCATAGTGATTAATCACAAAACAATATGTAATAAAATATTGTGAAGTATTTATTTCTAATTACAAATAAATAAAAATTTGTCTTGAATCATGGGGTAGCATGGGTAACAGTCTTCAGGACAGGTACTCCTCTGTGGGTGTATCTGCATGTGAGCGGACCTGCCAGCAGGCAGATAGAGGGGCAGTGTCTCGGTTTCTAAGAACTTCAGTTATATGTATTTTCCGGTTCAACTCCCAAAGGGGTTGTGATTCACAGGTGGAGAATGGCTGATATAGGACCTGATTATTGCAATGAAAAGGAAAGTGCATATGGAATATCTAAGGTACTCTGAGAAGAAGACATGCCATTTTTCAGTCTCTGCAGTTCTGCTAGCTGGAGTGTGCATCTCAGGGCCAGCACTGACACAGCCCCTCTGGATACTGAAATGACTTGGTTCTCTAATACTGGGAAGTAACATGCTGCTTCTTGATCACTGACCTCTGAACGTTTTTATGTCTGAATTTTATTGTGTATGTACTTTCCCTCTAAATCAGTGATTCTCAACATGAGGTGTACAATTGAATCACTTGGGATGGTTTGAAAATTAAATTCCACTTTAGTCCAATTAGATTAGTACCTTTGGGTGTGATGTTTGAGTACTAGACTTTAGAAGACCTGCCTAGGTGATTCTAAAGTGCATGGCAGGTTAATGTTCAGTGTTCTGCATCTGGAGGTCAGTGACTATGGCCGCAGGGTCTAATGCAGCCTGCTATACTCTTTACTATGGTGTGCAAGCTAGGACTAGATTTTGCATTTTAGAAATGTTGGAAAAGTTCAAAGAAGACTTTGTGACATGGAAATTATTCAATTTTCAAGTTTTAGTGTTCATAAAGTTTTACTGGAAAAAGAGCACCTATAAATAGGCATTGAGTTGATGCTGGCTGATGGTGGTCCTGTCAGACAGGACAGAACTGCCTTGTGAATTTCTGACACTAAAACCTGGTAAGAAGAGTTGAAAGCCCTATCTTTTTCCTGAGTCGTGGCTGGTGGTTTCAAATTGCTGACTTTGCAGATCTTAGTCCAACTTGTAACCACTGTGCAACCATATCTCAGTCTATTGTAAAAAGATATACATCTTTACATAGTACTTTTAGATGCTCAGGAGTGATGACAGTCGATTTGAGTAGTTGGTACTTGGGTGTTATATTGGCATCATTAGGTAGAACATGTATGGGCACAAAGTGAAAAATATGTACTATCTGACCCTTTACAGTAGAGGTTTGCTGATTCTGTTCTATTTGGAGAGCATTTCTAGAGTGGGAGGCTAGTGTGAAGACATACATGATTATAGCATGTACCCAAATCCTGCCACAAAGTACATCTGATCACCCAACAGCTACTATTAATTTGAATCTGTGGCGTTTCAGATACTGCCTTATGAACATTTGTATAAACTTATTTGAGATAGCTGTTTCCAAAACGTGGAAAATTTCCATTAACAATAATTCAGGATGTGGGTTTTATAGCCAAGTCTGGTGGAAATAGTAGATGGGGCCTGGCTATCAGAAGGAATAGCATTTGGGGTTTTAAAGGTTTATTTTCTTTCTTTCTTTTTGTTTTGTTTTGTTTTTTTGGGGGGCATCACTGCCCTCTGGTGGTTGTGGGCGCTACCTAGTGCTGCTCCTGTGAGGTGCCTGCACTCAACCACTTACGCCACCGGGGCTCGGCCCTCTAAAGGCATATTTTCAAATCAGCAGCCATCTAATTGGGATGTCAATTAAGCCAACACGGATGAAACACAATGAAGGATTGTAAATAATATAATCCAAATTTGGAGGGAATAGCATCAGAGTTTAAATTGTGAAATGACAGTGGCTATGGATGCCAATGAAAGCCCCAAATACATTTGCATAGAGAATTCTCTACATAGAGAATAAGCATCTGGTGATTTCTTTCCAACCATAATTGAGGAATTGTAATAACCTGGTGATCAGACAGAGCATATGTGGCAGTTATTTGCCATGTTAATTTTATGATTGAAATGTAGGGGTGGAGTCCAGCCTGTTAATCTGGAGATAGCCATTGAGTAGCCAATGAGGCCTCTATGTGGGCATGGATTTCTCCTGAGACTTTTGGGAAATCTCGCGATATTTCCCTCGTGAAGATGAGAAGCTATCTCCCTCAGTTGTTGGGAGTTAGTCTCAGTGATGATTAATCATGAACAAGACAAGATGGCAGTGTCTGAGGAGCAAGAGAAGCCACATGGCTTTGCCCTAATGAAGCCAGACCTCTGAAGCTGGACAGGCCACGGGGAGACGCCTGCCAGCGATGAGTTGCTTCTGCCACCACTGGATGCTGTTGATGGACCCTGAGCCCCAGAAGCGAGGAGTCCTGGGGAGACTCCTGGTGCCAGGACTCTGCACCCATTGACCTGTGACTTTGTGAGTCAGGAGACATAGACTGGTATCGGGCATATGGGCTAACATCAGACTTATGACTCTGAACTGGACTGGGTTGGGATGTTTTCTCAGTGTTTCATTCCTTTTGTATATAAACCCTTTCCTTATATCCATATATGTGTCGATGAAATTTGTTCTTCTAGTCTACCCGGACTAATACAGCATATTTTAGAGATAAGTATAATAGATTAAAATGATAAATCTGACTTGAATGGTTAAAACCTTATCATCTGTTCACCTTTCTGATACATTTTGTGCTTGATATGGTTTTGATACTTGTTGTGTGTGTTTCTTTCATACAACATTTATTTTCTTTTGCATTTTTCCATTATTGGCAGTGTTCTTGATTGTAAGTATTTTTTCATTTTTCTCGGTATATGAAATTGTGATAGGTTTTTTTGTGCCAACATGGCTCCCGTAGGAACACATGAGTAGAGTTTAGCCTGTCAGTCAGCTCACAGCCTGATTGGAGGGCAACTGAGATAAATGGCTTTTGAGGCCAATCTCCCTCTCACTTTCTCTCCGGAGGCAGGCCACATTCTCTCTGCTTCATTTTCTTGCTGGCGAATCACTCAGAGTATGGCTACAGACTGTCAGACCGTGGAGATATGTCCAATTCATTGGAGCCACAAGACTTTGCACCCATCGACCTATGATCAATCTTCATTCTGCATTGTTACTTCTGGCTGCATGAGTCTGAAGAGGGGCTTCTGGAATAGTATCAAACTTATGAACTTGGTCTGCACTGGGCTAGGCTGTTTCCCGATATATAATTACTTCTTGATATAAAGCTCTCTCTTAATGCATATATGAGCAAAACTGAATTTACTTCTCTAGTCAACCTGGCCAGGGTCATCATTGTCTTTTGTTTCATCAGCTTTACATTCTGGATTAGTTGTAGTGGTCTGATCTCTTGTGTCACAAATTATTAAATTTTTTTGGGGGGGCAGGGCATCACTGCCCTCTGGTGGTCACGGGAGCTTCCCAGCGCTGCTCCTGAGAGCCGCCACTGGATTTGAACCGCCAAGCCTGCGGGCCGCAGTCCCGCACTCAACCACTTACGCCACTGGCGCTCAACCCAAAATTATTAAATTTTTATCAGAATGATAGACATTTGTGTCCTCCGGATGCACCTCGAAAGAAAATCTGTAAATATATGACTGAGAAATCAGCCACAGAAACGCCCCATGGAGCATCATTCTACTTTGGCACACATGAGGACTCAAGGAGTCAGAATTGACTCCATGGCAGGTGTTAAATTGTGAAAGAATGAGAAATTATAGTACACTAATCTGGAAATATAACCCTTGAAAATATCTGTATCTAATTACTCTCAAATTTATACCCTTGAATAAAGGCAATAGAGTTTTTGTAGCACGATGGTTAAAGCGCCCAGCTACTAAATGAAAGATCAGTGATTTGAACACCTCGGCTCCTCCGTGGGGCATAGATTTGAGTCTGCTTCTGTTAAGATTTGCAATCCTAGAAACAGTATAGGGCAGTTCTATTTTGTCATAGAATTTAAGTGAGAACTGACTTGATGGCAATGGTTTTGGTTTTTATCTACCCTTCAAGTGAGTAGTTTATCTAAAATTTTACAAATATCTGTTATGACTATGACTCTTGATTTGGTAGTGACTCTTCACTTGGTAGTGGTAGCAGCTGATGTTAAAATCGATCTAAATCCTAAATATCTTGTTCACAGAAACAATCTCTCTGTATCTATGCTAGAGGGTATATAGAGGACAGAATAGACACAATTTTATAAACACTTAGTTCCTGAGCCAACTGCTTGGTACAGAATGCACAGAATTTGCAGTTATGTAAATTCTTCTCCCTTCACAAACTGAAATGAATGTTTTAAAAAGACAATCTCTTTTCTAAATGTGACTTATATTCACAAAATACTGTATATTTTAATAGGATAATACCCAACCAGACAATTCGATTAGAAGTTTCTTTCAAAAAAAATTAAACTTAGGTATTTCATTTAAAGGAGTTTTATTCAAAGTGGATAAAAAAGAGGAGTGACTAATCTTTTTCATTTTACCCCTCAGTATGAGGTAGTGCCACAACTTTTAAGGAGAACTTTAAAAGGGAAGAAAACATTGTGAAGAGAAAAATAATAGATTTTAGAATATGAAATTTTAATTTAAAAATTAAAATTAAAAAAATAATTTTTTGCTTGTTGATCTTCTCCTTATCATGCTATAAGTTCAGCAAGGATAGAGACTGTCAAAAGTTTATTTTTCAATGTACCCCCATTCCCTAAATCTTTCCCAGAAAGAAAAACAATGAGTTCAATGAATCTCTGGTCTTTCAGTGCCTCAAGCTAAAAGTCATTGGTAGATGATGTTTTCAATGAATTTCATCGACACCATAAGGAATTCTCAGTAGCAAAAGATCCTATCTGAAGCCATTCTTTCCTCAAATATCAAGTTTCTCAACTGTTCCAATAATGGAACTGATAAATCCAAGTGACTGAAAAAAATAGGCATAATAAATACTTACGGTAAGCAGCAAAATAAACAATGAGTCCAATGACTGCTGCGGCAATCACCATCATTATGATACTCAGGATAATCTTTCCACATTTTGTGAGTTTTATTTTTGTGTCTGTCTGTGTTCTGGGAAAAAAGGAAAGAAAATAAAAATGTTATAGTAAGTATGACATAAAACTCTTTCACAAATAAATAAAACTTATTTTTACATTAATTATGGAAATCAGTGGACTGTTGAGTTTAAATAATAGAGAGAAATTTATTGAATATTATATTCAACATGCAAATTTCAGATTGGTTATTGATAAAGATAAAAATAAAATAAATATTCATGTATTTTTTTAGCAAATATTTATCAATTGCCTACTCTTGTACATTATTTGTCAAACAAACAGAGGGGAGACAACATATGCCAGCATATTATTTAATAGTATGTAGCTATTAATCAAACTAAACTCACTGCCATAGAGGAAACTCTGTCATGCAATCATGGAGGCTGGTAAGATGACCAAACCATAGGCCAAGCATCAGTCTAGAGGTTTCTCCTCATTCATAAGATCGTGTCAGTCACTCAGTGTTATTGAGTTCATGCTGACTTAAAGCACTGGCCTGTGATATTCCAGCATTCATTCCAGATATCATTGCATGTAACTGAGTGAGTCTGAAGAGGGTTTTAGGGACTAGTATTGGATTTATAGACTGGAGTTGGACTGAGCCGGGATTTTTTTCTTGATATAAAGTTCTTTTTTACACACATATATGAGTGTCACTGGATTTTTTTCTGTTGTCAACCTGGTCTAACACAGGAACCAGTGATCAAAGCAAAATGATTATAGATGTTGGATCCATGTGAGGTGGTTGCTGTGGTTAGGGCTCATCGAGACACCTCTAACGCATAGCGACCCAATGCATCACAGAAGAAACACTCTTCTGCCTGTACCACCTCACCATTGTTCCTGGGCTTGAGCCCATCGTTGCAGTGGCTTTGTTGATCCATTTAATTGAGGACCTTCTTTTTTTCACTGTCTCTCTATCCAGCCTAATATGCTATTCAGGGACTGACAACAGGTTCAAAGTACGTAAGACAAGTCTCCCCATCCTTGTCTCAACTGAGCATTCTGGCCATATTTTTTCCAACACAGGTTTGTTTATCTTTTTGGCAGTCCATGGAACTTTCAAAATTCTTCTCCAATACCACAATTAGTCCAATTGTGAGGATTTGGGTTTTCTTTACATTGGTTTGTAATCCACACTGAAGGTTTCGATCGTTGATCTTCATCAGCAAGGGATTCATGTTCCCCTCACTTTCAGCAAGCAATGTTTTGTAGTATGCGTATTTTCTCCGAGGGGGAGAGAGACCTTAGCTTGGAAAAATCAGATCAGCCCCCCAGACCCCAGCACGCCCTGCCTCCAGGTCTCCAGCCATTGGGCAGCAAGCACAGTTGCTCCAGGCTCTTCAGAAATGCAGGTGGGGGCACACAAGGTGTCATCTGCCCCGTGCCCAGTCTTGCATGGCTGGAGCTTGACATGGGAGGGAGGCCTGAGGATGGGAAGGGTGCAGGGGGCTGGGTATCAGTCATCATGGGCCTGTAGTTGTCAATAAACTTTCCTTCAATCTACTGTTGCAACTTGAGTTGGATGATCTTCAGTGAAATTTTACTTGCGAATGATATCAATGATATTATTCTATAATTTGGACATTGTGTTGTGTCACTTTCTTTGGAATGGGCACAAATGTGAATCTTTTCCATTCAATTACCCAAGCAGCTGTTTTCCAAAATTATGGCATAAATGAGTGTGTCCAGTGATTTGTCAGCTTCTTGAAACATTTCAATTGGTATTCCAGCAATTCTTGGATCTACTGATTGCTTTTGGCTAATTCTTGTTGTGCAACTTGGAGTTCTTTCAGTGCCATTGATTCTTGCTCTTGTTCTGTCACCTGTAACAGTAGAATGTAGACTAGTTCTTTTTGTTACAGAGACTCTGTGCTATTTCTATCTTCTTTTGATGCTTCCTCCATCATTCAATATTTTTCTCATAGAAGTTTTCAAGGTTACTTATTTTTTAACCAATAAATCATTTTATTGGGCTCTCTTATAGCTCTTATAGTAATCCATGAATCAATTGCATCAAACATTTGTACATATGCTGCCATCATCCTTTTCTTTCTGCTTGCACTGTTAGTATGAGCTCCTATTTTTTTCCCTCTCTCCCCCTCCCTTATTGTTTTTATACCGTACAGCATCTGCTGTTCTTTGCCCATGTTTCTATTGTTTCTCCCAGTTATACGTTGATCATTGCGGTCAGTTCCCTGTTATGCACCCTTATCCCCCTACCTACCCCCTGACATGGCACCTCTACTCCCATTACTGTTCCTGAGGGGTTTATCTGTCCTGTATTTTGTGTGTCGAGAACTCTTATCTGTGTGCATATGTTTCTGTCTGGCTGGACTTATAGAATGGGGGTGGGGGTGGGGGAGAAGCATTAAAAAAATTAGAGGAATGTTGTGTTCTGTCAGTGCTATGTTGCACCCTGACTGTCTTGTTCTTTCTTTGTGACCCATCTGTGTGGGTATTTCCAATTTTCTACAGATGGGTTTGGGGTCTTCTAAGTTCCATCATTTTCACTGATACATTTGTTTGCTTGGGGTCTTCTGATGCCTGATCCCATTAATACTTTGTGATCACATAGGCTGTTGTGCTTCTTCCAAGTGGGTTTTGTTGTTTCTCTGCTAGATGGCCACTTGTCTAGCTTCAAGCTTTTAAGATTCCAGATGCTATATCTTTTAAAGCACCATCAACTTTCTTCACCACCTTTGCCTATGCACCCATTTTGACTTCAGCAATTATGTTGACTATATATTGAAGTTTGAATTTTTTCTTGAATTCTTTCATTTTCACATAACCTGTCTGTGTTTTTTCTTTTTTGGATTTCTAACTCTAAGTCTTGGCACAATTTTAAAACATTATTGAGGACTTGTGCATCACTTTTCACAATCCATCCATACATACATTGTGCCAAGCACCTTTGCATGCCTGCTGCCATCATTAGTCTCAAACCATTTGCTTTTCCACCTGATCTCTTGACATCAGCTTTTCATCTCCCACCCCCCTGCACCCTCTCTTCCATCAACCCTTGATATTTTTAAAATTGTTATTGCTATTTTGTCATATCTTACACAGTCTGACAGCTCCACTCACCCAACTCCTCCACTGTCCGTCCTCCAGAAAGGAGGTTATGTTTAGACCCTTGTAATCACCTCCTCCTCTCTGTCCTGCCTTCCCTCCACCCTTCTGGTATCTCCACTAGTCTTTGTACATGTAATTGTAATGCTTTACTTTATCTTCTTGAGCTGCCATTTGAATATTTTTTTTCAGCTCTTTGATTTCATCAATTCTTGCATGTGCCCTAGTTGCTCTATAGAGAGTGTGAGTTTCAGAGTCTGTGGGCATTCACTTTATTCTTTTATTTTTTGTCTGTCCTTTTAATGACTTTTTCCTTTCTTCATGAAAGATAGTCATTAAGTCTTCTGTCATAAGTGTTTAATTCATCAAATATGCTATTGGGATATTCTTGAAATTCAGATGGGATAGACTCAAGGTTGTAATTTGACTTTCCTGAACTTGTTTTAATTTTCTTCAGGTGGTGGTAGTGACAGCATATAAAGCTAAATATGGTAGTCAGTTTATACCTATTTACTAGATAAACTCTGTGTGTTTGAAGCAGATTAGAACATTAGCCCTCCCAATTCATGGAGGGTTCCAGCGAGAGGAAACTAAACAAATGCCATTCTGGATGGAACAGTGAATGGGAGGAAGAAGGGAAATAAGAGAGTTACTAAGGCCTTGCCATTGTAAGGCTTATAAATCATGACAGGAATTTTGTCTTCTTCTCTTAGTGGAGGGATTCAAAAAGAAGACTGTGATGAGCTGGTCTATCTTTTTAAGGTTATTAAAAAATTATTTTTGGTACCACTGTCCTCTGGTGGTCGTGGGAGCTACCCCGAGCTGCTCCTGAGAGTCACTGCTGGATTTGAACCACCAAGTCTGCGGGCCGCAGTCTCGCACTCAACCACTTACGCTACCGGGGCTCAGCCCAGGGCTATCTTTTTAATAGAATCATCTTAACTGCTGTGTGGAGAATATGAAGCAAGGAAGGAAGTGAAGTGACAAGATTGGTGTCATTTGTTGTCATTCATTGTTAGGTACCATCAAGTCACTTCTAATCCTTAATCTATGGATGACAGAATGAAATAGTGCCCGGTCCTGAATTAGTCTCACATCTTGCTGTGCTTGGGTCCATTGCTGTAACTGTTGGGCTAATCTCACTGAGATCTTCCTGCTTTACACCAACACTTCAATTTACCCAGTATGAGGTACTTTTCCAGGGATTGATGGTCCCTTTCAATAAAATTACTAAAATAAGTGAAACAAAGTCTCACCATCCTCAAATCTAAGGAGCATTCTGGTTGTAGTCCTTCCAACATTGATTAGATTTAAAAATATAATTGCAAGATGATATTAGTTTATACTAGAGTGATAGAGAACATGAAAAGAGGTTGGCGTTTGGAAACATTTTGAATATAGAATTGATAAGATTCCTGATCTATTGGGTATAGATTGTGAGAGGAAGATATCAGGTAATGCTTTTTATGGAATAGATTTTCAGGGCATAATTAGAAGTTAAATTTTGTTCATTTTATGTTTGAGATATTCACTAGCCACTGAAGTGACAATGCCAATTGGATATACAAATTTGATATTTGTATTTGGGAAAAGTTAATTTTTCATCATCAGCATATAGAGTTTCTGGAGGTAGGTAAGATCAACAGAGCAAATGATCAATATATGCTAACTGACATATCTCATTTTATGAGACTAGCGAGAAGTGTAAGACCTAGAAAAGATGATTCAGAGTGAACAACTAGTGAGGTAGGAGTAGAGTCAAGAGCATCTCTTGAATCAATACTAGCTTACCCAGGATCAAGGAGGGCTTCAACTATGTCAAATAAGGTAAGCAAATGGGAACTGAAAATTGACTGGAGCTATTATCATTGAGGTAATTGACAACTTTGAAGAAAGGAAGCAAGGCTGGTTATAGAGGGTAAAATGATAAAGGAAAAAGAACTAGAGACAATGACTACTAACCACTCCTTTCCAGAATTTTCCTGAAAATTCTTTACATGATAAAGGAAATAGAATAAAGAGGTTATGTTTTATTATTAAAAATTCAAATACATGTAAATGTTGACAAAATAATAAATTTCCAAATACACTTTACATCAATTTAATAATTATTAATATTTTATAGTATTCTTTTAGTCTATTTTTCTGAATTAAAGGACTTACAAAAAGTAATTGCATCATGACAGTCAGCCCTAAGCATTTCAGTTCCCATATAAAAACAAATAAGGACTTTCTTTTCTTTTTTTTTTTTTTAATTCATTTTATTGGGGACTCATACAGCACTCATCATAATGTATACATACATACATACATAC